>PVJS01004013.1:0-16933 GCA_004027185.1 Glis glis
TCTCTCTCTCTCTCTCTCTCTCCCTCCCTGTCTCTCTCTCTCTCTCTCTCTACTTAGTGAGGCCCTCCGCAACTTCGTGAGATCCGGCTTCAAAATAAAGTATAAAAAATAGGGCCAGGGGTATAGCGCGGAGGTAGAATGCCCCTGGGTTCAGTCCCCGGTACCGCAAAAAAAAAAAAGTGGGAAATGCTGACCTCAAAGAATTGTTTAAGATACAGTGAAATCTTTAATGTCATCATATGAATATTATGAAAAAGTAAGTGAAGCCGGGTGAGGTGGCACATGCCTATGATCATAGTACTTGGGAGGCTGAGACAGGATCGTCACAGGTTCAAGGCCAGCCTGGGCAAATTAATGAGACCCTGTCTCAAAAAAAGGGCTGGGGACGTAGCTCAGTGGTAGAGCACCCTTGGATTCAATCCCCAGTATAGCCAAAAAATAAGTAAATGAAAATTCAACATAATGGTTATTCTAGAAAAGTTGTATCCTATTCTTTTGTTGTTGTTGTGATTTTTGTTGTTGTTGTTGTTGCTGGGTTTTTTTTTCCTTCGGCGTTAGGGATTGAACCCAGGGCTTCATGCATGCTAGGCAAGTGCTCTACCACTGAGGTAGATCTCCAGCCTGCATATTCATTTCTTAATGATGATTACCTTTAGATACGCATTTCAGAATAGTGTGTGTGTGTGTGTGTGTGTGTGTGTGTGTGTGTGTGTGTGTGTGTTACTGGGGATTGGACTCAGGGACATTTTACCTCTGAGCTATACCCACAGCCCTATTTTATTTTTTTAATTTATTTTTTGAAACAGGGCCTCACTAAGTTGCTGAGAGTCTCATTACTTGCTAAGGCTGGCCGCGAACCTGTGAACCTGTAATTCTCCTGTCTCAGCCTCCCAAGTACTGGGATTGCAAGCATGTGCCACCACGCTCGGCTTCAGAATACTTTATTTGGTTGAATACAAGAAAAATATAGTGGAAGTATCACTGAAGTAGTTATTTGGATCTTACATAAGATGACAGAACATGAGAGTTATAGCTTTTCTGATTTTCCAGGTAATATTGCATCTTAGTTGAACCACGTAATTTTCATGAGTTCTGTGCTCACAGGTAAAACCCTGGTCAACTAAGGCCTAGAGTTGATTCTTGGGAATTTTAGGTTAATATGAACCAGTTATTGCATTTTTATAGACGTTACATATTTTTTTTCTTATAGATACTTAATTGGTTCACACAAATGTGCCTTGGAGTAAATCATATTCATAAGAAACGTGTGCTACACAGAGACATTAAGTCCAAGGTAAGTTGAATACATTTTTGGACCTAAAAAGCCCAAAACTATCATCTTTTCCTGTTACTTCTTTCCTTTTGGAACATTTCGATTTAGTATAGAAATATTTGTTAGTTTGCCAGGTGTATTTGTTAGTTTGCCAGGTGCAGAGGCACAAGCCTATAATCCCAGTATTGGGGAGGCTGAGACAGGAGGATTATAGGTTGCCAGCCTCAGCAACTTAACAAGAGCCTCAGCAACTTAGTGGGACCCTGTTTCAGAATAAAAAATAAAAAGGGCTGGGCGTGTAGCTTGGAGATAAAATGCCCCTGGGTTCAACCCCTAGGAAGGAAGGAAGGAAGGAGGAAGGAAAGAAGGGAGGGAGGAAAAGAGAAAGAAAGAAGAAAGGAAAAATATTTGTTAGTCTAATATTTATTTATTTATATTTAATTTTTTTTCTTGTGGTACTGGGGATTGAACCCAGTGGTGTTCTACCTCTGAGCTACACCTCCCACACTTTTTATTTTTTATTTTGAAACAGGGTCTTGCTAAGTTGCTGAGGGCTTTGTTAAATTGCTGAGACTGGACTCAAACCTGTGATCCTCCTGTCTCAGCCTCCCAAGTACTGGGCTTACAGGCGTGTGCCACCACCCCTGGCTATATATATTTAATTTTTTAATTTAAAAAATTTCTAGGGAGGGAGGGAGGAAGGGAGGGAGGGACATCATGTGTACAACATGATGTTTTGATATATGTATATATACATTGTGAAATGATTAAACCAAGTTAATTAACATATTCATAACCTCATTTACTTTTTTGTGGTTAGAAAATTGAAGATCTACTGTTGGGGTCGGGGGTGGTACAGCACTTGCCTAGCATGCATGAGACCTTGGGTTTGATCCCCACTATTGCAAAAAAAAAATAATATCTATTCTCTTGATAATTCTCAAGAATTCCATATAGTAACTATAGTCACCATGTTGTACAATAGATCTTTGGAACTTATTCATCCTAACTGAAATTTCTTATCCTTTAACCTAATATTTATACTACCCAAATAAAGTACTACCTGCAAAAAAGTTATTGAAATCTCTTTTGTGATATATGTTAATGTGTTCCCAGCCCTTTTAGTGCCTATTTACTAGGTCTATATATTTTCAGATAGAAAATGGTTACCGGGTATGTTGGCACACACCAGTAATCCCAGCCATTTGAGAGGCTAAGGCAGGAGGATTCCTAGTTTTAGGCCAACTGGGCAACTTAGTGAGACCCTGTGTCAAAATAAAAATAAACAGGGTTGGGGATGTATCTCAATGGTAGAGCAGCCTTGGGTTCAATCCCCAGTACTGCAAAAAAAAAAAAAAAAGGCCAACACCTGGGCTCGCCACCTATAGTCACCTGACACAGGTTCCTCATCTGTTGATCAGCTCTGCTGACAGAACTGAAACTTGCCTGTTGGATTTCAAAGCAGTCGTCCTGAATTCCCAAGCAGGAGAATGTGTAGCTGACAAGAGGGGATCCTGCTGTTCTGCAGTCCACCCCCAGGACTCAGCTGTCAGCGTTTCTACCCTTAATCTCCATCCTCAGCAGGCTTTGAAAGACAGCTTCTCTGGAGACCTCTGCCATATGTTTGAATGACAAAAGACATAATCTAAGTTCTTTTTCAATACAGAATGTCTTCCTCACTCAAAATGGAAAAGTAAAATTGGGAGATTTTGGATCTGCTCGTCTTCTTTCCAGGTATGTCTCTATTCTTTCTTAGCTATGGTCATGAAAGCATTCATTTTCAGGAATGCTCTGTAATCATTCTCTGCCTTTTTATGGTTTTTAGTCCCATGGCATTTGCTTGTACATATGTGGGAACACCTTACTATGTGCCTCCAGAAATTTGGGAGAACCTGCCTTATAACAATAAAAGGTAAGTGGTGTACGTATGTGGGGGCAAGGGTGACAGTTCATGTAGCCTGCAAATGATACTAGACTCTGTGCCACTTTAAATTAGACACATGGAGCATGATGGTTTTAAAAAATACTTTTGGGCCGGGCATGGTGGTGCACGCTTGTAATCCCAGTACTTGGGAGGCTGAGACAGGAGGATTGCAGCAGCAACTTAGCCACACTCTATTTCAAAAAGGTTGGGGGGGGCCTGGGGCTATAGCTTAGAGGTAGAATGCTCCTGGGTTCAATCCCCAGTACCAAAAAAAAAAAAAGTTTAAAAGTGGAGGGAAACAGTTGATTAAAAACAATTAGTTAAAATTTTAAAAGCATCATGGAGAAAGTCTAGGATGACAACTAGGTGGTGAGAGGAGAAAACCGGAGATGCATGAAGCAGGGTATAGGGCCAACTATAATGCGCCTCGGATTTTGAAGAGCTACTCTGTGGAAGAATGAGTAGTCTTGTCCTCTTTGTTTTGAAACATAGACCTAACTCTGGGGTGGAGAGAGTTCCTGACAGACACATTTTGGTTTATGAGAAGGAAGAACTTGATCCTTTAGAGCCATCCAAGAGAGGAATAGATTGTGCTGAGGTAGAGGTCTAGGAGATGCCCTCACAAACCAGTGTTGTGCACAGGGAGGTCTGATGGAAGCTGCACTGGGTATCTTCAAAGTCCTTCCTCCAGCTAGGATAATCTGAGCTCACAGATATGCTCTCTTGCTACTGAATTCTCGAATGCTAACTAAGTGAGAGGGGAGGGTTTGGGAAGAAGAGAGTTTAGTTGTGAGCATTACTCTTAGAAGGTACCTAAGCAGTAGAACAAAATACTTTGTTTTATTTTAATACCTAGGAATTACTTGTGATGTCTAGTCTTACGAAAAAGGTAGGACAAATGTTAATTGTTAATAGAAAATGCACATATTTTCATATAACTCATATTCCACTTGTTACGTTGTTTCCTTTCCCAGTGATATCTGGTCCTTGGGATGCATTCTGTATGAACTCTGTACCCTAAAGCATCCGGTAAGTGTGAAGTGCAAAACAGAAATGGCAGCTGGTTGTCATATCTAGCTAAGTCCTAGGCTAGGCCATGTGCCAAATTCCAATTGGCTGTTTGCTTCCATAACGTGAATTTATTATAAAAAGTTTTCATGTTGCCATTATTATCTTCGCCTTGAGCCCCTTTTGTACTATATACTAATAGGAAATGTCTATTACGTAGTTTCTGTAGTTCTATCCATAGTTTTTCTTTCCTTCATTTTGTTTTTTAATATTTTAGAATAACAATAAAATATATTTTTATATATTTTGGTAATATATATGACATAAAATTTGCCTTTTTTGTGGTACTGGTGATTGAACTCAGGGGCATTCTACCTCCGAGCTACACCCTCAGCCCTATTTATTTATTTATTTATTTATTTATTTTTGTGGTCCTGGGGATTGAAGCCAGGGGCATTCTACCTCTGAGCTACACCCCCAGCCCAAGTTTTTATTCTCTTTATTTTGAAACAGGGTATCACTAAGTTGCGGAGGGCCTCACTAAGTAGCTGAGGCTGGCCGCGAACCTGCGATCCTCTTGTCTCAGCCTCCCAAGTACTGGGATTACAAGTGTGTACCACCACACCCATCTTTTATTTTTTATTTTGAACAGGGTCTCACTAAGTTGCGGAGGGCCTCATTAAGTAGCTGAGGCTGGCTGCGAACCTGCAATCCTCCTGTCTCAGCCTCTCAAGTACTGGGATTATAGGCGTGCATCACCATGCCCAGCTTAAATTTGCCATTTTAATAATTTAAGCATACAATTCAGCAGCATTAATCAAAGTTACAATATTGTATAATCATCACTACTATTTGCAAAACTCTGTACCTTTTTAATCATTACTCCCCATTCCTTTCTCCCCCCAACTCTTGGTAACCTCTAATCTACTTTCTGTTTACATGAATTTATGTGTTCCAGATATTTCATATAAGAGCAGTTAGACAATGTTTGTCCTTTTATGTCTGGTTTATTTCACTTACCATAATGTTTTCAAGGATCATTCATGTTGTAGCATGTGTCAGAATCCTATTCCTTTTTTTTCCCTATCTCTTTTTATGGCTGAGTAATAGCCCACTATGTGTATATGCCATGTTTTGTTTATCTGTTCATCTGTTAATGGACATATGGGTTATTCATACCTTTTGGCTATTATGAATAATGCTGGTATAAACATGGGTGAACAGGAATCTGTTAGAAGTCATGATTCTAGATTTCAATTTTTGTCTTTGGTATTAGGGATTGAACTCAGGGACATTCTACCTCCGAGTTATACCCCCAGCCCTTTTTATTTTTTATTGTGAAACAGTTCCATGCTAAGTTACTGAAGATCTCTCTAAGTTGTTGAGGCTGGCCTGGAACCTGTAATCCTCCCGTCAGCCTCCCAAATACTGGGAGTTAGGTGTACACCACCGCACCTAGCTTAGATTCCAATATTTGAGCTATATACTGAAGAGTGGAATTGCAGATCATGTGGTAGTTGTATGTTTAGCTTTTTGAAGAGCCACCAAACTGTTTCCCAGAGTACCTATACGTTTCTTTTTTTTCTTGTGGTACTGGGGATTGAATTCAGGGGCATTCTACCCCTGAGCTACACCCCTAGCCCTATTTTATTTTTTATTTTGAAACAAGATCTCACTAAGTAGCTGAGCCTGGCCTCCAACCTGTGATCCTTCTGTTTCAGCCTCCCAAGTACTGGAATTACAGGCATGCGCCACTATGCCCCGCTAGCTGTACCTTTGTATGTGTATGTATGGGGGAGTACTGGGGATGGAACCCAGGGCATTCTACACCCCCAGTCCTATATTTTAATTCTTTATTTTGAAACAGGGTCTCACTAACTTGCAGAGGGCCTAAGTAGCTGAGGCTGGCCTCGAACCTGCAATCCTCCTATCTCAGCCTCCCAAGTACTGAGATTACAAGCATGTGCCACAATGCCCCGCTAGCTATACCATTTTTATACTCATCTTTTGGGAGTTAGATTTCTTAGACTTTGCCCTAATATATATTTTTCCCAGATATTTTAAGAAATAATTTAACAACAAAAAAAGGATAAATAACTTGTCCTGCTTGTTCAGCAGTAGTTTATTACATAGGACAACAGTCATGAAGCTGATCCCTATTGGGACTTAACTTTGAATAGAAATAAATTGTTCTTTGGGCATTGATTGAAATTTATCTCTACACAGCTGGGTAGAGACAGGCTGGGACAGGAGGATCGCAGGTTCGTGACCAGCCTCAGCAACTTACCGAGGCCCTTTGCAACTTAGTGAGACCCTATTTCAAAATTAAAATTAAAATAGGGTCGGGGGTATAGTTTGGAGGTAGAATGCCCCTGGGTTTGATCACCAGTAAAACACACACACACACACACACACACACACACACACATATACACACACACTAAAGGATATCAGCCTTTTTTTTTTTTTTGGTGGTGGTACTGGGGTTAAGTCCAGGGTTGCTCTACCACTCAGCTACATCCCCAGCACTTTTTATTCTGAGATAGGCTCTCACTAAGTTGCCCAGGCTGGCCTGGAACTTCTGATCCTCCAGCTTCAACTTCCCAAGTAGCTGAGATAACAGGTGTGCACCATAATTCCTGGCTGAAGGCTGATATCTAGTGTTAATTCCTTTTTTTGTATTTATTATACTGTTCATTAAAAACTTGTTTTTTTTTTTTTTTTGCTTTGGTGTTGGGGATCGAAGCCAGGCCCTCACGCATAAGAAGCAGGCACTCACTGAGTAACAGCCTCAGCTCCTGAAAAAATTTTAAATG
Organism: Glis glis; assembly: GCA_004027185.1. NCBI lineage: Eukaryota > Metazoa > Chordata > Mammalia > Rodentia > Gliridae > Glis > Glis glis. Next base: position 7,022 of record PVJS01004013.1, read on the forward strand.
TTATTCCAGTATATATATATATATTTTTTTTTAATTTTTTTTAATTTTTTTTTTTGCGGTACCGGGGATTGAACGCAGGGGTGTTCTACCTCCACGCTATGCCCCCGGCCCTACTTTTTATACTTTATTTTGAAACCGGGTCTCACGAAGTTGCGGAGGGCCTCACTAAGTAGAGAGAGAGAGACAGGGAGAGAGAGAGAGAGAGAGAGAGAGAGAGAGAGAGAGAGGGAGAGGGAGGGAGAGGGAGGGAGGGAGGGAAGGAGAGAGAGCACATGTGCGAGCTGAGGCTGGCTGCGAACGAGGATCCTCCGGTCTCTGCCTCCCAAAGTACTGGGATTACAAGTGTGGGCCACCACACCTGGCCCAGTGTATCATTTTATACTCCAGTTTGTTACTTGTCAGACTTTAATAGCTGCTTTAATGACATGAATGATAAAAAGGATTTTCCAAGCCAGGCTTGATGGCACAAGCCTGTAATCCCAGTACTTGGGAGGCTGAGAGGGGAGGATAACAGATTTGAGGCCATCCTCAGCAAGTTAGTGAGGTGAGAGACCTGTTTCAAAATAACCAATAAAGCTGGTGTGGTGGTGCACGCTTGTAATTCCAGTACTTGGGAGGCTGAGACAGGAGGATCACAAGGTTCGAAGCCAGCCTCGGCAACTTAGTGAGGCCCTCCGCAACTTAGTGAGACCCTATTTCCAAAGAAGAAATAAAAAAAAATCGGGTTTGAGGTATAACTTGGAGGTAGAATGCCTCTGGGTTCCATTCCCAGTACCAACACAACAAAACAAAACAAAAAAAAAACCCAATAAAATAGGGCTGGGGTGTAGCTCAGAGGTAGCGTGCCCCTGTGTTCAACCTAGACAAGTCTGAAGTGCTCGTTGCTGTGGAGCAGGCCAGGGCTTTGGGGAGAGGGTAGGGCAAGTAATATACTTACTATAAGCCAGTTATTATTATTTGACTTTTAGAGATCCATCTGTCTGTATCCCTTTGATTTTAAAATATATTAAAAATGTGTATCTATAAAAACACATAGCTTATGATTAGTAAAGTACCCCAAGTGGACACTGATGGGAAGACTCTTAATGGGGAAGATTTGTACTTTTCATGTTTACCTTTCTCCTGAACTGTGACAGACCGGTGCCGCGGTTGCTACTTGCTGAAGTCCCTCGCATGAACGACTCTGGGTCCAAAATTATTATATTTACTTATCATATTTAATTATTATTATATTTATTTATTTATTTATTTATTTTTGCGCGGTATCGGGGATTGAATCCAGGGCATTCTACCCCAGAGCTCCCCCCCAGCCCTATTTTTTATCCTTTATTTTGAAACTGGGTCTCATGAAGTTGCGGAGGGCCTCACTAAGTAGCTGAGGCTGGCCGTGAACCCGGATTCTCCAGTCTCAGCCTCCCAAGTACTGGAATACAAGTGTGCGCCACCACACCCGGCTATAATTATTATTATATTTAATATTTAGGGTCGGCCAGGGAGGAGGTAGCTTGACAGTTCTCCTCGTCTCCTGAATCCTACAGCCAGCACCTTACTTTTATAGAAACTTTAAGCAAGGCATCATAAAAGTTAATCAAACACAGAAGCTAGCAATTGTCCCAAGTTACAATAAGGAAAGTCAGTGAAGCAGACACGTGACAAGCTTAGAGGAAGGAAGGGTTAAGCATTACTGGGTGGAGAAGTCATCAAAGACCACACTCTATTGATTACATCAGGTCCCTTGGAATTTGTCCGCTTGCAGACAAATCCCACCCAGCCAAATACTGTGGATTCAGCTCAGCCCGGTTCAATATATTAATCTCATGTGTGGTTCTAAAATGGCTCTCAACACTGACCCACTGTAATATTATAGAATTGTATCTTAAGGGCAGCTCTAGAAAGAAAAATGATCAGACAGTAGGTCCATTTATAAGATTAAAATAATTTATATGAACATAAATTCAATTCAGCTGGTAATTTCTTCTTTCTATTTTCTTCCCTGTATCTGCTTTTAATGTTCATTTTTCACTTTGCAGTTTCAGGCAAATAGTTGGAAAAATCTTATCCTGAAAATATGTCAAGGGTCCATCCGCCCGCTGCCCTCTCATTATTCCTATGAGCTTCAGTATCTTGTCAAGCAGATGTTTAAAAGGAATCCCTCACAGCGCCCCTCAGCAACTACGCTGCTCTCCAGAGGTGGTTTAGCTCGTCTTGTCCAGAAGTGCTTACCCCAGGAGGTATGACATGGGTGTTACTGGCTGTGAATGCCTTTCAAGTGTATGGTAAAATGGTTTGTTACCTTTTAAACACAATTACTTCTTATACATGCTTGTAAAAATAATTCAAAAATTCAGAAGTGCATTAAAAATAATTCAACCTTCCTTTTCCTCTTCTCCCTCTCACAATGCTGTTCCCAAGAATAGTCAGTTACGGTTTGCATATCCTTCCAGATCTTTTCATAGACACATATGAGTATTTATATTTGTCTCGCTGTCTAAATTATATGTACTTTCTTTTTTTAAATTTTTTTTCGGGTCTGGGGATCAAATCTGGGGCCTTGGGCATACTAATCACATGCTCTACTACTGAGCTATACCCCAAAACCTATTATATGTACTTTTAAATGGCATTTTTATTATTCGATCCTAAATATTCTTGTGCTAAATAATGTTGATGATTAAATGATTTTATGGAGCAGGGCGTGGTGGCACTTGCTTGTAATTCCAGTACTTGGGAGGCTGAGACAGGAGGATCTCAGGTTTGAAGCCAGCCTCAGCAACTTAGTGAGGCTCTCAGCAACTCAGTGAGACCCTATTTCCAAATAAAAAATAAAATAGGTCTGGGGGTGTAGCCTGGAGGTAGAAGGCCCCTGGGTTCCATCCCCAGTACCATACTCACACAAAAAAATGACTATGGTCCAGGTACCGTGGCACATTCCTGTAATCCTAGCTACTCCTAGTTTGAGGTATGAGGATCACAAGCTTGAGGCCAGGATGGGCAACTTGGCAAGACCCTGTCTCAAAATAAAATTTAAAAAAGGACTGAGCCGAGCATGGTGGTGCACACTTGTAATCCCAGTACTTGGGAGGCTGAGACAGGAGGATTGCGGGTTCGCGGCCAGCCTCAGCTACTTAGTGAGGCCCTCCACAACTTAGTGAGACCCTGTTTCACTAAGTTGAACACTTAGTGTTTGATTAACTTAGTGAAATCAACCACTTATTATAAAAAATAAAAGAGGGCTGGGGGTGTAACTCAAAGGTAGAATGCCCCTGGGTTCAATCCCCAGTACCACAAAAAAGTAATAATAAATAAATAAATAAATTAATTAATTAATTTTAAAAAAAAGGACTGAGAATGTACTTCAGAAGTAGAATCCTCCTGGATTCAATCTCCAGTACTAGAAAAATAAGAGAGGGAAGAAGAAAATGACATGATGGCAATGTTTAAGGAAAAGTGTCTTTCACACCTTTAAATTCTCAATTTTAATTTCAGGTCATCACAGAATATGGAGAACAGATATTAGATGAAACCAAAATATGTAAGCCTAATACACCAAGAAAAAAGGGTAAGAATTTTGGAAAGGTTATTTTTAAGTGCTAAAGAGTACTATGAAAATGCAGTAAAAAGGGAAAAGAAAAATATAATTTTCAAGTTATTAGAAGTAATTATCAGAGATAGTCCTCAAATTTAAAAAATTATTACTTCAGACTTCAGACATAATTCTCCTGAGTCTTATACTGTCCTGTAGTGTTCCAAGGATCAAAAAAAAAAAAAAAGAGCCTAGTTTATTGACTGAAAGATTATTGTTTTTCTTTTTTTTTTTTTTGCGGTACCGGGGATTGAACCCAGGGGCGTTCTACCTCTGTAGCTACACCCCCGGCCCTATTTTTTATACTTTATTTTGAAACCGGGTCTCACGAAGTTGTGGAGGGCCTCACTAAGTAGAGAGAGAGAGAGAGAGAGAGAGAGAGAGACAGGGAGAGAGAGAGAGAGAGAGAGAGAGCTGAGGCTGGCCACGAACCCAGATCCTCCAGTCTCCGCCTCCCAAAGTACTGGGATTACATGCGTGCGCCACCACGCCCGGCTGTTTTGTTTTCTGAAAATTAACTTTTAAATGTTGTTTTAGAGGGATGTTAAAAGGATATAGAGGAAAATCCAACTCAGTTTCTCCTACTATATAGTCATGATACAGATCACCTCTGTATTCTCAAAATGTGTGGGCATTTCTCCCTACCAGCAAGTGAGAAAGCGACTCTGCAGTGGATACCTGGTGAGGGTCCTCTAATTCAGTTCAATTCCGATACTGTCTACCTGTCAGTTCCCACAGGTGGAGGGCTCGGTCCTCAAAGCTGCCCCCATTTTAGATACTAGTAGCAAGTTCAGGCCACCAGAACTTCTGACCAACTGGCTACAAATTGGGGCTCCCATGACCCCTTCATGAGGGCTGAATAACTTGCTAGAATGGCTTGCAGAACTCAAGAGAAACACTTAGGTTTACCTGTTTATTATGAAGGATATTTTAAAAGATTCAAATGAGCAGGCAGAGAAGAGATATGCAGGGCAGAGCTTGAAAGGGTCTTGAGGGCTGGAGTGGTTGTCCCTGTGGAGATGTGCACCACCCTCCTGGCGCAGGGATTAGTTCTTGGTCACCTTCCTGTGAACTCCTAGGTGTTCAGGGTCCAGGAGCACTCCCGCCCTTGCCCTTCTGGGTTTTCATGGAGTCTTTGCATAGGCAGGACTGAAGCATGGACAACCGTGTCGAAACGTGATTGAAAAAAGGTGGATCTAGGGCCAGTAGACTGAGCGGGGAACCCAGCCAGGCCTGTGCATTCAGATTCTTCTTGGCCTCTGTGTGCATATTCCTTCTTCCTGGGTGTGGGGTGGAACCTCTTCTGAGATGAGGATCTTATGATCTACTATAAGACAAGGGAGGTCAGAGAATTTCTTTATGGCAGCTCTAAGAAAGGCAGGGGAATATTCAAGTATATTTTTAGTTTCTGTGACCCACCTTGGGGGAGAGGAATTCTAGTTTCTGTGACCCACCTTGGGGAGAAAAGGAGCAGGTGGAAGGAGGATGGGAGAAGGTCAGAGAGAGATTTTTGCTGTCTGAGGTCTGAAGTGCCCCAGCATCACCATCCTTTATCTTTATTGCTCTGAAGCTATTCCAAAGTTGTTTGAGGAGCAAGGGCAAAAAGCAAAATACTTTAACAAAAGATAAGCTCATTGCTCTGGTCATTTAGGAAATAGCAGCGGCTATAAAAGTTATGAGCAGAAACTGTATCCAAACCCCCAAATACATATAGCATAATATTGCAGATGTAAGCCTTCAGACTTATACATAATTCAACCTTTCCCCATTACTTAAGAGGTACCAGTCACCTGAGTTTTCCAGTTTGCTTTGGTGTTAATTTTACCTTCAGTGCTGTTTTATAGCTTTTATATCTCAGAGAGGTGGGAAACACTGGGGGAAAAAAAAACAGATGAAGAAAAAGTTCAAGGTAGTTTGGGAAAGTGTAGTTTCACAATTTCTAAAAAGAGAGGAAAAAAGAGTCAGAGAAACGCCACCATAATGGGACTGTGTGTCTGGTAGCTTCTCGGTTTAGTCTTTAGGCAGGGAGACCAGGACAGAGAGATGGAACATGAGGGCGGGGAGTGTGTGTAACATGCTCACTCTTGTGTTCTCAGTGCCCGTCATCATAGATGTTCTATAGCGATTTCTAAAATTTCGAATGAATCAGGGACATGAACTGCAGGGCTCTGCCACGGGAAAATGAGTCAAGAGCCTTCCTACCAGGGTTGCCAGAGTTCTTCCCTGACTTCTGCTTCTTCCCTGTGAGTAAGATCTCACTTCTTCTTAGGGACACCTGTTCCACTTTTCATAGCAGCTGTCAGGAGCAGGCGCCACCAGCCAGCATGTTCTAAAGGGGATAATGCCTCCAAGCCGGCAGAGCATTTACCGCTTAGCGCTTAAAGGACTTGGCATGAGTGAATAGTGACGTCTCTTAACTTTGAGATTTTAACATTAGGGATAAAATGACAAAAAAATAGCTTTTTTTTGACAACTGAGGTGTATTACTAGGCAATCAAAGCATGATATCCCTATTGAGGCTAATCCTTTGGCTCTGACTTCAGTACCCTCATTCATCTTTCAAGCTTTATGAGGATCACATTAGAAACTTGCTACAGTGAGGCTTCCTGTGTTTTCTTTCTACCTTCTCTCTTTTTTTAAGCAGACCCAAGCAGAATCATGGCAGCTTTGGGAAATGAAGCAAGTGTGATGGTAAGTGCTTTAAAATTAAATTTGTGCAGGGGTTAGGGATGTTGTTTAGTGGTGGAACCCTTGCCTAGCATGTGTAAGAACCTGAGTTTGAACCCCAGTGCTGCAAAAAAATTTTTTTTCTCAATTTATGAAATATCCATTTGGTTGGTATCAGCTACCCTTAAGTGCTATGGATATTTGGAAGATGATGACCTCCAGTTAAGTAGTTCTTTATCTTTTTGCATGTGAAGTAATGGGTAGCTGTTGCCTTCCCTTTAGACCATCACTTACTTTGTTTTTCTATTTTTAATTATTGATAACAGTAGTTTCAATATAGATATGTGAGAACTTTTTCCTGCCTTCATGAAAATCTTGTTTTAGCCTGTTTTTTATGGTGATAAAATATATATAATGTAAAATTTGCCATTGTATTCCATTTTAAATGTAGTTTGGTAGCATTAATTACATTCATAATATTGTACAACCATCATCACTCTTTGCAGAACTTTTCATCACCCCAGATACTGTACCTCTTTTTTTTTTTTGTATGTGTATGGTCCTGGGGATTGAAACCAGGGATGTTTTGCCTCTGAGCTAGACCCACAGCCCTATTTTATTTTTTATTTTGAAACAGGGTCTTGCTAAGTTGTTGAGGCCAGCCTCGAACCTTTGATACTCCTGTCTCAGATTCCCAAGTACTGGGATTACAGGCGTTTGCCACCACGTCCAGCTGATACTGTACCACTTAAACAGTAACTCCCCATTCACCCCACTCCAGCCCAGCCTCTGCTAACCTCTAACTTACTTTGTCTCTGTGAATCTGCCTATTGTAGGTATTTCATGTAAGTGAAATCATACAGGACTTGTCCTTTTTTTTTTTTTTTTTTTTGCGGTACTGGGGATTGAACCCAGGGGCGTTCTACCTCTGCGCCACACCCCTGGCCCTATTTTGTATACTTTATTTTGAAACTGGGTCTCACAAAGTTGCAGAGGGCCTCACTAAGTAGAGAGAGAGAGAGAGAGAGAGAGAGAAAGAGAGAGCGAGAGAGCTGAGGCTGGCCCTGAACCTGGATCCTCCGGTCTCCGCCTCCCAAAGTACTGGGATTACAAGCGTGCGCCACCACGCCCGGCGGACTTGTCCTTTTTTGCATCTGACTTATTTCACTTCCATAATGTTGTTAATGTTGTCACATGTATCAGAACTTCATTCCTTTTTACAGCTGAATAATACTTAGGTCACTATTTTGATCTTGACATTTCTTTGTTCAACAACCTGTAGTGCCTCTCTGTTATCCCCTGAATCAAGTCACCATTTTTCATACTGGCATTCAAGGTTGTCCTGCTCATCTTGTCTGGTCCCCAGGAAGCTGTGACACTCTTTTACAGTAAAGTTGTAATAAAGTCATGAATAGTAGCAGCTGGTCCACTTTCAGTGTTGTCCTACCCCCTTAGCAAGTCGTGTACTCCTGATGATTTTTTCTTTCTTCAATATTTTAATTAGCCTTTATACTCAAAAAAGAAAAAGATCAGCCGGGCATGGTGGCGCACGCTTGTAATCCCAGTACTTTGGGAGGCGGAGACTGGAGCATCCGGGTTCGTGGCCAGCCTCAGCTCTCTCTCTCTCTCTCTCTCTCTCTCTCCCTCCCTGTCTCTCTCTCTCTCCTTAGTGAGGCCCTCCGCAACTTCGTGAGACCCAGTTTCAAAATAAAGAATAAAAAATAGGACCGGGGGTGTAGCGCAGAGGTAGAACGCCCCTGGGTTCAATCCCCGGTACCGCAAAAAAAAAGAAAAAGATCTTGTATTGACAAATTATTCTATTTATGGAATGTACTAGTAATTAAACTTACAAATTTTTCAGTGAACCTTATATTACAAATAAATAATGTCCCACTATTACATTTACATTGTAACAAATGGAATGTACCCTGACACTGTACTTTTTAAAATCTTTTCATGACAATATCTGTTTTTTTTCCTCTAGCTTTATCGAGGCTTAAATTGTATACAATAAAATTTACCCATTTTTAGCATATGGTTTAATGAATTTTGGTAATTTTACTTATACAGCCACATATAATCACCGTCACAATCAAGATACAGAAGTTACATCCCCCTGAAAAGTTTTTGTACCCCTTTGCAGATGACCTTGAACTCTGTCCCCCTACCTCCATAATTTTAATAGTCATATGTCGCTTAACAATGGGGACATGTTCTGAAAAATGTGTTGTTAGGCGGCTTCAACATTGTGCAAACATCATAGCATTGTGCTTATGCAAACTAAGAAGACTATGGTGTCACTAAATGATATGTCTCATGGGATCACAGTTGTATATGCATCCATCATTAACTGAAACATCATTGTGCAGTATGTGACTGGATGGACCACCTATAGGAGACAGTCAGTGTAAGTCAGCAAAATGAAGAGGGTACACTATGTAAACAAAATGGAGAAAAGGTCGAAAAGCAAATTGGGTAATGGAAGCCTTGAGATAGGAAGAGAGAGTCCTGCAGGCCAGCTCTGAGCAGCACTGGGTGGCCCAGACAGAAGTTTGAGGCTGCTGTAGGAGCAGAAAGCAGTGATTCTCAATGGGGAGAGGGATGTGAATGTGTAGGGGAGCTTTTTTTTTATGGTACTAGGGATTGAACCCAGGGACCTTCTACCTCCAGGCTACACCTCCAGGCCTATTTTTTATTTATTTTTTTATTTGGAAACAGGGTCTCACTAGGTTGCTGAGGGCCTCACTAAGTTGCCAAGGCTGGCTTTGAACCTGCGATCCTCCTGTCTCAGACTCCCAAGTATTGAGATTACAAGTGTGCACCACTACACCCAGCTTTAGGGAGCTTTTACCATCAACCCCCTACCACTGCTCCTCCAAGATTTTGATGTATTTAGGAGGTGGGCTCTGAGATCATTGCTATAGTAAGCCACCTCTGTGAAGTGAGGGAGATGTTTGTGTCTGCTAGATGTGTGGGAAGAGAAGTTTGAGAACTAACCACTACATAAGAATAAGAAAACTCAACGTGCCAGCAAAGGCCTATTGTTTATTTATTCATTTAACAAATAATTGAGAATCTGTGTGCCTGGGATTGTCTAAGCCCTGCATATTCACTGCTTCTGAAAATATATGAAGGTTTAGTAAAGACTAGATAGTGTGTTAACTACACTTCATGAAGTCAAGAGCTTAGATAGTTTGGAAATATACTGATTTAAGTGGGTACATTGTGACCGAATATAGTGTAGGGGCAGAAAGGATCACTGATACCTTTCCTTACCCATCATAAGGATCACAGCCAAAAAAAAAAAACAAAAACCCAAAAACAAAACCCTAGAGCAAAAGACAGATAAACAAGAGAAGCATAACAAATTTAGTCCAAGTTTCATGTGACACGAGTGCCTTCAGAATGAAGACCAAAAGACCCAGGGTGAGCTGTCTCTGTTATGCTTAGGTTTGATGAAGCACAGATAGACACGTGTATGGTGTGATGGCAATAGACTGGGGGAGACCCTGCAGAGCCCCTCTGTTCAGACTCTTGTTGACCTTGAGTAGCATTTCTTTCTCCCAGGTATGTGGCAGGACCCCTCGGGAATGAGGGTTTATGACCTACTATTGGACAAGGCAGGTCAGGGAAAGGACATTTCTTTCTTTCTTTCTTTCTTT
>PVJS01004013.1:17033-42343 GCA_004027185.1 Glis glis
TTCCTTCCTTCCTTCCTTCCTTCCTTCCTTCCTTCCTTCCTTCCTTCTTCTCCTTCTCCTCCTTCTCCCTTTCCTTCCTCTTTCCCTTCCTCCCTCCCTCCCTCCCTCCTTCCCTTCCTTTCATACTGGGAATTGAACCCAGGAGCATTCTACCTCTAAGCTACACCCCCAGCCCTGTTTTATTTTTTATTTTGAAACAGGGCCTCACTAAGTTGCAGAGGGCCTTGCTGTAAATTGCTGAGGCTGGCCGGGAACCTTCAAACCTTGTCTTGACGTCCCAAGGACTGGGTTTACAGCCATGAGCTACCATGCCCAGCTTGGGGAAGGACATTTCTTTATGGCTTTCTCCTAGACAGAAACATGGGGAGGGTCAGAGTCATACTTTTAGCCTTTAAGGCTTTCTTTGGGATTCTAGTTTCTATGATCCACCGTGAGGAAGAGAAATTCTGGTTTCTATGACTTGCTTTAGGGGCAAAGGAAGACTGAGAAACAGGGCAGGAGAAAGTCAGAGAGGTTTTGGTTCTGAGGCTGCTCCTGAGGCCTCATGGTGTCCTTTGTTCAAAGTACTCAGCCTGCCAGAGCACCATGCTTTAGGTGAGCCCCAGCAATAGCAACTTTACAAAATATCTCATTTTGATAATTCATCAAACCCAGTACAGCAAACCATATTGAAAATTTTTAATATTCTTTTCCTCGATAAAAATCTGTCAAGTATCTTTGTTGTTTTTATATATATTCTTATTTTAATATTTATATCAGTTATTTATGTATGTTATTAATATACATATACATGTATGTAGTAGGTATATAGTTGCTAATATACTTGTATATATAATGTATATGGCTATTAATATACATGTATTGGGGGTTCCATGGCTATTCATGTCTTTGTTTTTGTTTTTATTTTTGTTTGTTTTGCAGTACTGGGGATCAAACCCAGGGCTTTGCACATGCTAGGCAAGAGCTCTATAACTGAGCTACATCCCTTCCCCTCTTTAAAAAAAATTGTTTTGAGATAGATAGGGTCTCACTGAGTTGCCCAGGCTGGCCTGAAACTTGGGATCCTTCTGCCTCGGCCTCCCAAGTAGCTGGGATTTTAGGTGTGTGCCATCATGCCCAGCTTTCATGGCTTTAAATTCATTAATTTTTGCTTATAATTAAAATGGCTGACCTTGTATATTTGTTTACTCTTTTGTAGCAATTCAAGCATTTTTAATCAATATTTATTTTAAAATCTATTTTAAAGCAAGAGGAAGAACAAGTTAGAAAATGCAGCAATCCCAACTTAGAAAGTGCTAATAAAAATTTGGTTGGAAATGCATCGAGGAAAGTAACCAGAGAAAAACAAGGTAAGTTATTCAAATTGTAATCATTACATATGTGGGCAGTTAGGGAATGCAGAAGGAATACCAATTTTCATGTTACTAGGTCTTAGGTATCATTAGCAAGTATATAGGCAGATACTTATTTGCTCATTCAATAATTAATGTTACAGGAATATTTTATTTACTCACAAAAAAAAGAGATTAGGGGCTGGGGTGTAGCTTAGTGGTAGAATGTGTGCTTAGCATGCACAAGGTCCTGGGTTCAGTCCTCATCACTGCAAAAAAAAAAGTATTTATCATTAGAAAAAAGTGGTATTTGCCTGCTATAAAAAGTGTTAGCAGACTACACACACACACACACACACACACATACACATAAATGCTAGTTATATATAAATACATAAAAATCCATAATATTGAGGTGTCATTCTTGTACATGTGGAATATGTAACTCTTTGTTTTTTAAATTTTTTTGATACTAGGAATTGAACCCATTGGCATTCTACTTCTGAGCTATACCCTCAGCCCTATTTTATTTTATTTTATTTTATTTTATTTTATTTTATTTTATTTTTTGGGAACAGTATCTTGCTAAATTGCTGAGGCTGGTCTTGAACCTGTAATCCTCCTATCTCAGGCTCCCAAGGACTGGGGTTACAGGTGTGTACCACCACACCCTGGCTTGCATATTATTTTTTAAAAATTCATTCACTTTAATGATTTATTTTCAATTGATCCATCATTTTAGATGATTTCATTCTGAATTTTTATTTTTGTCTCCTTTGCTCCTTAAACTGATGCTAGATCTGAGTTTGAAAGAGAAAACAAATATTTCTGCATCGTTAGAGTACATGTGTGGATGTAGATGAATGAGTAGAATAATATGCTTGACGTCCCTCTTTCACATTTTAGAATCAAGTGATTATCCAGTCCATCCCAGGAAAGTCAGTTCACCAAGTCCTCACAGGCGGCAGTGGGAGAAGGCTGTACCCAATACAGCTCTTACAGCTTTGGAAAATGCATCCATACTCACCTCCAGTTTCACGGCAGAGGATGATAGAGGTTAGTACAGTCATCATCTTTGATATCTGAGGGGGATTGGTTCCAGACACCAAAATCCACAGATGCTACAAAGTCTCTACAGTATTTGCATATAATGTGTGCACATCCTCTTATATACTTCAAATATCTCTAGATGATTTCTAATACCTAATGCAATGTAAATGCTATGTAGCTAGCTGCTATATGATATTATTTAGGGAATAATGGCATGAAAATGTCTGTATATGTTCAGTATAGACTTAAGTTTTTCCAAAATATTTTTGATCTGAGGATGTAGAACCCATAGATACAGAGGATCAATGGTAGTCAGATTGAATACTGTTATTTTATTATAGGGCATTTTATAATAGTTACTGTGCTAGGGTTTTCTGTGTCACTCTGAAGGATATTTGATATCACACATCAGAGTTCTCATATAAAAGCATAGCAGACGTGAAATAAATATTAGTTGAAAATCAAATACAATTAACTTTTCTTGAAATGCAATCTGGAAGATAGATATTGAAAATCTTTTTTTTTAAATTTGGCACTAATTTTTATCTTTTCACAACTAGGTGGTTCTGTAATAAAGTACAGTGAAAATAATGCCCGTAAGCAGTGGCTCAGAGAGACCCCTGACACCTTGCTGAACATCCTTAACAATGCTGATCTCAGCCTGGCATTTCAAACCTATACAATATATAGACCAGGTAATTTTTGTCTATTATATAATCACAGAAATGTTTTCATTCTTTATTTTAAAAATTTTGGTCAAATATACATAACATGCTGGGTGTGGTGGCACACACCTGTCATCCCAGTACTTGGGAGACTGAGACAGGCGGGTTGCAGGTTCAAGGCCAGTCTCAGCAACTTAGGCCCTCAGCAACTTAGAGAGATCCTGTTTCAAAATAAAAAATAAAATAGGGCTGGGGGTGTAGCTCGGAGATAGAATACCCCTGGGTTCAATCCCCAGTACCACAAAAACAAAAACAAAAAACAAATACACATAACACATGATTGACTGTCCTAATCATTTTTAAGTATATAGTTTAGTAGTATTAAGTACGTTCACATTGTCTTGCAGCCAATTTTGAAAACTCTTCATTTTGCAAAACTGAAATTGCACTTATGAAATAATAGCTCCCATTCTACCTTCCCAGAAACCCTGTGATTTTAAAGTTGTAAAATTGTATTTTTAGGTATTCTGGAATCTTTTATAGTCAATCTTAAGCTGTAATTAAAATTTCCCATAGAGCTACTTTACTTCTGTTTGCTCGTTTGTTTGCTTATTTTAATAACCATGCACCTACTTTCTTGAAGACTAGCACTCCCCTCCACCCTTCCTTGTGATGCTGGGGATGAAGCCCAGGGCCTTACACATGCTAGGCAAGCACTCTGCCACTGAGTGCTTACACCCCTAGCCCAAGAACAGCCTTTTTTTTTTTTTAAAGCAACCTTTGTTTATTTTAAAAGATAAACATGAACTGATCTGTACTAATAACATTTTAAAGGAAATGAAACAGTATTCAACCTTTCTATTCTATAAATAAATACTGTTTTATTTACTCTGTTAACCAAAGATAAAGTTGGAAATGAGAAAAATGGATAATGCTTGTAGATTTAAATATATCAGACTCAAGCATGATATTTGATTGTGAGAAAATAAAGGCAAATGGAAAAAATAGCTATAGCAATGAACTTAGTAAAGAATGACATTTAAAGGTTCATACATAAACTTTCCATGCTCGACTTGACAGACTAAAATATTTTCCAAGTCCTTATAATTAAGGACAAATTGAGAACAGCAGCAACACCTGAGATGATTAAAAATTGGCATTTAAGAATCTGCTGCTGTATTATTGTGAATAAATGCAAGACAACTGTTATCAGTGAAGCCCGAGAACATTCCAATGACTACACTACTCTAGCCAATGTGCACTGGTTTCTACTTCACTTTCCAATGGAACAGCCTTTTTTTTTGCCATGTATATATGCCATTGGTTTACTGACAGCCTCAAGATTTCATTTGTTGTATACTTGAATTTTGTTTTATTGAAGATAACTCAAAAAAGATGAATAATTAGGATTTGATTTTAAAAAGTTTTCACATTTTCACTAAAATTATACAAAGTAACCTTTTATAATTCTATCCTTAGGAATCTAGGCCAAAGGACTGCATTTAAGACTATGCATGTGTTTTTATATATATATATATTTTTTATTTTTTTGTGGTACTGGATATGGAACCCAGGGGTATTTTACCTCCGAGCTACACCCCCAGCCTGATTTTATTCTTTTATTTTGAAACAGGGTCTCACTAAGTTGCAGAAGGCTTCACTAAGTTGCTGAGGCTGGCCGTGAACCTGTGATCCTCCTGTCTCAGCCTCTCAAGTACTGGGACTACAAACATGCGCCACCATGCCCGGCTTGTTTTTATATATTTTTAAAAAATTGTTGTTTATTTATTTATTTTGCAGTACTGGGGATTATTAAACCTCAGGTCTTGCTTATGCGAGCCTCAGCCTCAGCCCCAGCCCTTGTTAATTAATTAATTATTTTTGAAATAGGGTCTGACTTAGTTGCCCAGGCTAGCCTCGAACATGTGATCATACTGCCTCCGCCTCCCGAGTAGCTGGGATTACAGGCCTGTGCCACTGCCTGGCATTTTGTGTAATATGTATTCTGATAGAGAAGTGTACAGAATATTCTGAGAACCCTGAGGGGAGGTAGATGGATGGGAGCAAGATGTTAAAGAAGTTAATGGCTGCAAATGTTTTTTCTTTTTCCTTTTTTTGGGGGTGGCAGGGAGGCTGGGGATGGACCTCGGGGCCTTACATATGCACTCTACCACTGAACACACACCCTAGCCCTTGGCTGTTTTGTTTTTTGGGTTTTATTTGTTTTTTGATTTTTGGTTTTTTGGGCGTAGGTTTTGATTTAACAATTATAGGTACTGAATTTTGCTTCTGGTCCAGTGATGAAGTCTTTGTCATTTTCAGAAATTCACAGTTTAAAAAATACATCATTCCTCTTTTTTGAAATGATTTTTATAAATATTTAGCCTGCATTTTTATATTAGGTGTTTGTTCTGTAAGCAAAAAATCCAAATGTAATCATTATCTGGGATATCGTTAAAAAGCATACATGGGAGCTGGGGCTGTGGCTCAGCGGTAAAGTGCTTGCCTATCATGTGAGAGGCCCTGGGTTCCTTCCCCAGAACTGCAAAATAAATAAGAATAACATGTGCATATGTGTCCTTTCGTTCCTTACTTTCTTCCCTTCCATTGTGAAAGCTAGGGAGAAGAGAGCTCAAAGGAAGAAAAAAGTTAAACTTCTAATGCTTTAATAGAGTTTTTTGGGGGGTGTGGTACTGGGGATTGAACCCAGGGGCATTCTACCTCTGAGCTGTGCCCCCAGCCCGATTTTATTTCTTATTTTTGAAACGGGATCTCACCACGTTGCGGAGGGCCTCGCTAAGTTGCTGAGGCTGGCTGCGAACCTGCAATCCTCCTGTCTCAGCATCCCAAGTATTGGGATTACAAGCATGCACTACCATGCCCAGCTTAAAATAGGTTCTTAGCTAAAGGTTTTTGGTGTAATTTTCTGAGGATTTTTCTTAATTTTGGAGAAAGTACTGTTTTATAACTTAATCTGCATACTGATACTTCCCAGGCCTGTTTTATACCAGGAGTCATGCTAGGTAAATACTGTATAAACCTAGTATACTTAGCTGGGTGCTATAGCGGCACCTGTAGTCCTGGTGCTGAGGAGGGTCTGGGTGGGGGCGGATCACTTGAGTCCAGGAGTTTGAGGCCAGCCTGGGCAACTTGGTGAGACCCCCATCTAAAAATAAATAAATAAATTGGCATACTTTTTGTTATTATTCCCCTGAAGGTTCAGAAGGATTCTTGAAAGGCCCCCTGTCTGAAGAAACAGAAGTATCAGACAGTGTTGATGGAGGTCACAGTTCTGTCATTTTGGATCCAGAAAGACTTGAGCCCAGGCAGGATGAAGAGGACACGTATGTTGTGCTATACCTTGGAATTCTTAATTGTGGTGTGTGCATCTGGGTGCACACACCATGTTATGCTATAGTAATTTCAGATTTAATAGGAGCTTGTTATATTACTTTTAATCATAAATGATACTTATATCTGGGTCTTTTGTCTGGGATGGGTAATACCTTGTGGTTTTATTACAGAATTCCTGGCTGAGTCTGCACATATAATCTTTCAACTTGGACTTATTATTTTTTAATATATTAGACAATTTTTACATAAAAAAGATATAGAAACACTGAAATAAGTGATCTTTTGGAAGAACTAAATATTTCTCTTTGTCCAATTGTCTTATGAAACTCATTTTTCAAAAATTTAAATATTACAATGGTAATGTTCGCTTTGAATCCATCAACAAATACATATTGTGCCCCTAATACAGAATCTTATCATCTGATTGTTTTTTCACAGGGACTTTGAGGAAGATGACGACCTCCCTGACTGGGTGTCGGAACTGAAGGCGAGAGCCGGATGGCAGGGCGTGTGATGGATAACATTGGAGAGAATGTGCCCAAGTCACATGGGGGAGATGTCTCAAATAAGGAACTCGTATTTGGAAACAGAATGAAGAAGGGGAAACTGTTAATATTTAAATTTGTTCCTGACTAGGATCACAAAGTTTTTAAAAATCTAGAGTTTTTGAGCACAAGGGAGAAGGTATGGCAGATGGATATGAGCTTTGCAGTCTGATAGAACAGAGATTGGATGCTAGCTTTACACTAACTAGTTGTGTGATCGACTGTAGGAAATGACTTAACTTTTTGAGCCCCCATTTTCTCAATGATAAAACAAGGATACTAATGCCTACCTCACAGGGATGCTGACCACAGACAATTACAGCGGTTCATATATATTCATGTTGTTATGATTACTGTTTCTTACTATGTAATACTTTTTACATTTCCTAAAGGTTTGCAGATCTAAATATATTTAATTATAATATAATACTATGTGCAATTTTTCAATAAGACCTAGATCTGGGTAGTTATCCTGACCACAGACCCTCACAGGATGCACAACAGAGCCTCATCAGAGGACCAGCCATGGAGAAAGTAGGTGGGCTCTGGATCTCATTATGTGGCAGTGGAGTTAGGCCAAAGGTAAGGTAGACACGGCAAGCAGCCAAAACTAGAAAGTCACTTGGGAGGCTGAGATAGGAGCATCACAGGGTCGAGGTCAGCCTCAGCCACTTAGTGAGGTCCTCAGCAACTTGGCAAGACTGTTTCAAAATAAAAAATAAAAAAGGGCTGGGAGTATAGCTCAGAGGTAGCATTCCCCTGAGTTCAATCCCTAGTACCACAAGAAGAAAGAAGGGAAGGAGGGAGTGGGGGAGGGAGGGGAAAGTGTGGAATGAACATGGGGGGATGCTCAACACATATGGGTCACCATGACACACACATACATGCTGGGTCTTGATAGATGTTATTGCATTTAGTACTATAATCCTTTATCAAGGTAAGAATATTTTACTAGCAAAGAAACAGGCTTCTCCCTGCAGATCTCACAGTGGCAAGTGTGGGAACAGCCAGGCCTGTCCTGTTACAGAGAACAATGCTAAAGTAACTCTAAAATTACAATGGCATAATATGGTGTGTGCACCCATACACAGGGAGAAAATACAGGAGGGTTGTTAACAAGGATCTGCTGAAATCTGGAATATATACATCTCTAATGATTTAACCATTTCTTTTCTTAATGTGCAAAAATATATGGACCTTCACCCACACATACACTTTATTTACACTTAGACAGGTAGTCATTGCTCGTCTCTTGTGGTCTCTGGCAGTCTCTCAGTCTTTCCTTGGTCTTCAAGACCTTGCATTTTTTTTTTTCAGTACTGGACATTAAACTGAGGGCAATTCTACCTCTGAGCTACATCCCCGGGCCTTTTTATTTTATATTTTGAAATAGGGTCTCACTAAGTTGCTGAGGCTAGCCTCAAACCTATGATCCTCCTGTCTCAGCCTCACAAGCACAAGGATTATAGGCGTGTGCCACCACGCCTGGCTACGACCTTAACATTTTTAAGGAGTACTGGTTAAGTGTTTTGTAGATTGCCCCTCAATTTGGGTTTGTCTGATGTTTTTCTTATGACTGGACTGAGTCATGGGTTTGGCAGAGAAGACCCCAAGGTCTTCATCACATTATGTTGGGGAGAAGTTACTGCTGGCGCTGTTCTCCTGGACCACTTGGTGAAGTCAGTGTCTGCCAGGCTCCCCACTGCCAACTTGCTACCGTTTCCATGTTCTGTTCACTGTGAGTCAATAAATCTAGTCTGTACTCAAGAGGAGAGGAATTAAGCTCCATCTCTGTTAGGCCCTGGGGTATAATCCAATACTAAGTCATTTGTTTTGTTGCTTGAATTATTCCAGCTTTGGCCATTGCAAGTTGTTCTGCCCAGCTGGCATGCTCCCCGTCCTTTTTGAGCACTTCCTTATTTCCCAGAAGACCTTCTTCCCGGTCCAGGCTCACCTTGTACCTTCTCTGCTACAGCCCCAGAATTAGCCATTTCTGCAAGAAGCACTGTTACTTTCGTTGGTTTAGAAATCAAGTTCTGGGCACTGGGTGTGCTTGTTGCTACTGGGTTGTCATTGCTTCTAGGCCCTCTCTGTGGGCAGACCTAGGAAATATGTGTGTGTACACTAAGCCGTTTCCACACATCTCCATAGTGACTTCCATAGCTCTCCATCTTTACGTATAGTAAGCTAAGCCTGAGCTCATATTGAGGTCTCTAACTAATCTGGGGCCACAGGTTTGTTTTAGTATCTTCTCTCCCTGACAGTGAGAAACCTGGCTTACACATCCACCATCCACTTAGTTGTTCAACCCGTTATACACCTAAAGTAGTTTCCAAATTGTTATCTCATACCCCTGTGGGAAACAAATTTGCCAACAAGGGTACAGAGTTATGATGTATCATTCCTATTGTCTGCTTCACAGTTTCTAGTCAAACACCATTTTCCAAACTTAAAACCCATTAAGTCCCAAGTTTTAAATTCTATACAGGATGATGGAATATATTGGATTTAACTTAGGTTAGTTTCTTGAGGCTAGGTCACTCTTCTCTTAAAGATTTTTCAAGTTAGGGCAGGCACGGATAGTTTTAAGGGGATTTCCAGATACTCAGCTTCCATATACACTATATTCTATACCTCTGAGTTCAAATCTCAGCATTGCCCCAGAGTGTAAACATTTTCAAATCATCAAACAAAGGAAACTTGAAATTATGTATGTATAATTATTGAAAAGTTGAATGAGTCTTGGATATAAATCCTTTTGAAAATCAGATGGTTTGTAGGTTTTGCTTTAATAAAATTTCAGGAGACACTAATAGAATTATCAGCTGATGATTATAAACCTCTTTAGGTGACATTATGATACTTGATATACAGTTAGAAAAATTTGAGGGATACTTTTTGTGTGTGGTGCTGGGGATTGAACCCATAAGCATTCTACTTCCGAGCTACACCCCCAGCCCTATTTTATTATTTTGAAACAGGATCTTGCTAGGTTGATGAGAGTCTCACTACTTACTGAGGCTGTCCTTGAACCTGCAATCCTCCTGACTCAGCCTCCCAAGTACTGGGATTATAGACGTGCACCACCATGCCTGGCTAACAGTTAAAAAAAAACTTCCTATTATTTGGATGAGATTTGTCAGCACTTACAGCTTCTGAAAAAAAAGAAAAATGGAAGAGAATTAATATTGAAGTTTATCTATTCACACCTGTAACCCCAATACTTGGGAGGATGAGACAGGATTACAAGTTTGAAGCCAGCTTCAACAACTTAGTGAATCCCTGTTTCAAAAGTAAAAAATAACATAGGGCTTGTATTATAGCTCAGAGATAGAATACCCCTGGGTTCAATCCCCAGTACTGCAAAGAAAAAAAAAAGGAAACAAGAAGGAAAAAAGGAAGCAAGAAGTTAGCACTCATCTGTGTCTACATGAACCGATAGAGCATGTGCTCCCCATCCAGGTCTTTAAGTGATGATTTTCCAAAATAATTTTACTTTTTATATTTAATAAGCATCAATACTGTGGCATATTTTATTTTGATCAATTGTGTACTACTAGTAATTTAATATTTCAATCCAAGAAAAATAACTTAGGATCTTATGATGAGGAAGTATAAATTAATTTCCACTTACATACTTTCAGAGCAGTATGATAGGGTGATCAATAAAACTTTCAAGCATGAAAAAGATTACATTGGCATAAAATTCTATGCCACAAAATGGAATGGAGACAAGATTTCCAGGAGAGAGAAAAAAAAAGTAATGATGCACACTGATTTCCTTCCTTCCTTCCTTCCTTCCTTCCTTCCTTCCTTCCTTCCTTCCTCCCTCCCTCCCTCCCTTCCTTCCTTCCTTCCTTCCTCTCTTCCCGCCTTCCTTCCTCTCTTCCTGCCTTTCTTGGGATTGAACCCAGGAGTACTGTACTACTGCACTACATCCCCACCCCCTTTTTATCTTGAGACAGGGTGTCACTAAGTTGCTGAGGGCTTGCAGTCCTACTGCCTCAGTCTCTTGAGTAGCCGGGATGACAGGTGTGCACCACTGTCAGGCTATGCTTTCTGATTCTTAAGGAAGTGGGTTTATTTTTGGATAGACAATGGTGGGTATCAAATGGCCATGGTATTTAGATTCAATTGGATGGGGATATATTTTACTTGTGTCAGTATTTACCATTGCTGAAAGTTACATCCTTTTCAACTGCTTAAACATGTAATAAAATGTTTGAGGTTGCAACCTGAAGTGCCAATGGGGCAAGGTGTGTGTGTGTGTGTGGGGGCAGTGTTTGCAGACCACCGGGCAGCAGTCAGTTTTGTAAAAAGACCAAAGGAAAGGCTGTGGGTTTTGGCCCAAAGAGTAGGATCAGGTTCCAGTCTCATACACCACATGAATATTTAAGACCTTGCACAAGAAACATGTTTCCTGGTGGGGCTGTAACTGTGGGAGAGCGCACGCTTAGCATACACAGAGGCCCTGGGTTCCATCCCCAACACCACCAAATCAAAACAAAACACTTGCCAGGCTTCCTGTCTCGGTTCATTAGTAATGGGCGTCTACTTCCTTAAAGGGTTGTTGTAAAGAATACAGAAAATAAACTGGGCGTCCTTGTGCACTCCTGTAATGCCAGTCCTTGGAGGCAGGGACTGGATTGCAGGCATGCGCCCCACGCCCCGGCCCGGCCTTCCTTGGGGGTGGACGGTGCAGACAGGTGCAGGCTCCGGCCCGGCGCCCCGCCCGCGGCTCCGCCCCGGCCGCCCCGAGGCCCAGCGGCCGGAACCCCGACCCACCCGGGAGAGCTGCTGGCAGGTACTTTGCGGGCGGGCGCACTCGTCCTCACCCCGAGCTGCCCCAGGGCTCCAGGAGCCGCGGGTGGGAAGGGATGGAGTCCAGGCCGAGGGAGCCGGGCCCGCGCGGGGCGCCGGGCGTCTGCGGCCGCGGCGGTCTCCATGGCAACGCGCGAGACGCCGAGCTCCGGGCGCGGGTGTAGACTCCCAGCCCGCCTGCCTGCATCCTCCGAGGGTGGCCCTAAGGCGAAGATCCCCCTAATCCGGGGGCTTCCACCCCCTGATGCCACCCGGGAGGGTCGCGAGTCCCATTCGGGCTGGGATTTCTCTCCTAGAACCGGTCCTGGGTGCCCGCAGCCTCCGCTGGCCCCACACGTACCGACTTCTACACTGACTTGACTTGAAATTAGTCGAAAACAATCTGCCTGCTCACCCAGTTTTTAAAAACTCGCATTATGTCCTAACCGAACACAAATGGGAAAACAGAAGGAAACAACTTATAATAAAGCGTGTTTCCCCATCTACACATGCCTGGCACTACTACCCTAGATGTAGTGGACGTGGCGGCCTGGAGGGTGGCTGCTGGGTCTCTGATTCTGGGTCTTGCTAAAGTTCCGAAATACAACCAAGCTCTCATTCACATAGAGTTGCATTCTTAGAAAATGCAGTGTTGGTTAAACCTGTGGGAAAATATGTATCTAGATGTAAAATAGTTTGATTCCAGCCGCAGATAATGATGAACGGATTCCTCCACGCATTTAAATGTACGGGGAGATTTTCCCAGGTTGAAGGGCCGGGGGACAATCCTTCATTGCGTGAGACCGACCTTCGCATGCGGAGCTACGATCGCGGGCCTTAACCGCTGGAATCCTGATTCTGTGCGGAGAACTTAAATCCCGCATCAATTTACAAACATCCCGCTAGGGGGCAGTGCCTCCCCACTGAGAAGGACTTGATGGCGATCCAACGCAGGCATGAAGATGTTCCTCTGCAGAAATGCCTGGCACCAGGGATATACTATCTTTCCTTCTCAGAACAAACTTGCAACACAGATGTTGTTATTTCCATATCAAAATCTAGGAAAGGGAGGTTTCGCGAGGTTGAGTGACTTGCTCAAGGTCACAAAGCTAAAGTGTATCAAAGCTGAGCTCACCCCAAGTCTGAGCCCTCTTAGCTGCATCACCCCACCACAAGGAAGTTATTTGACTCTGTCTTGGTCACGGTGGAAGGAGTGTTTTAGCGAAGTGAGTTCTTTTCCATTTTAGTCATCAGTTTTCTGACTTTGCTAGTCTCAACAAGAAGTGTGCAGTAAAATTTCATTACTTTGATTCCAGGAACCTCTGTGCACTGGAGACCATGGATAACTTTGACATGATTAAAGTCATTGGGGAAGGTGCCTTTGGAAAAGCCTACTTGGCTAAAGGGAAATTGGATTGCAAGCACTGTGTCATAAAAGAGATCAATTTTGCAAAGGTAAAGTCAAGAAGATCAAATTCTTGCTAAATTAAGGATTGTACTCTTAAAATTATTAAAATAGTATAGGTTTTGTTTTTATGTATTTTACAATTTTTAGAACTGCAAAAGAAAACCCTCTAAAAACTACCCAACCCTAAATTAAAACTTATGTGTAGATGATTAGCTCCTGGAATGATTTATTTACCAATATAGGTCCCTTTTCATGGATCCATGGCATATTTATATTAACATCCTCTTATTCTAGTGACCTGCCATAGCCTTCTCACTCTTTCTGGGGTTTTTTTGTTTTTTTGGTACTGGGGATTGAACTCAGGAGCCTTCTAACTCTGGGCTACACCCACCCCTCAACCCTTTTTTTTATTTTTTGTTTTGAAACTGGGTCTCACTAGATTATTGAGAGTCTTGCTATGTTGCTGAGGCTCTCCTCCAACTTGAGATCCTCCTGTCTCAGCCTCCCAAGTACTGGAATTTCAGGCATGGGCCACCACACCTGGCTCCACTCACTCTTTTTTGTCCATCTGACAGCTCCTCCTGAGCCCTGTCTCCCCATCCTTTACGTGTCCCCAGCATCTGCCCTGTGCTAACGTTCCCTGTCAGCACATATTCACCTGACAATCACTACACTTCACTGCTCACCACTAAGCAAAACACTCAGAAAACTCTCTCTCTAGCCCTGTATCTCCCAGCTCCCTCATTCCGCATTTCATTTGCCAGCTAGATGTCTTCAAGTAATGTGTGTCAGTAGTCTTTTGCTATGTAACATATTGCTCCAGAATTAATGGCTTAGACAACAAACATTTTTATCTCAGTTTCTATGCATCAAGAATTCAGGATAAGAATCATTGAGACCACCTTGGAGTCTAGCTACCATAATTGTACCCAAAACCAATTAGGAATACTCATCACTGTGTGCAGATCCATTTCACCTCCTGTGCACTGCACTGTGTTAGTAACATCAATATCTTTATGCTCTCTAGGCTTCAAACCTCAGGGTCATTTGTGAGTTTTTTCTCCCTCCAAATCCTAACTGCCTGCTGAATACTGTAGACTCTTCCTCTTTCTTTAATATGCTTCATTCCTTCTGTCAATGCTATGGGTCACTTGTCAAGGCCCTGGGTTCTTCAGTAGCTTCCTCACAACTCCACTTTTCATATGGTACATTATATGTACCATGTGTACACACACACACACACACACACACACACACACACACGGTACAACTTTAGTAGTGCTACAGTCATGCACCTAAACCTTCACTGAAAGTCATAAAGGAAAGATGGCTAGCTTGACTACTTAAAAATACAGAATTCTGGGTACTTGGGAGGCTGAGACAGGAAGATCACAGATTTGAAGCTAGCCTCAGCAACTTAGTGAGGCCCTCAGCTACTTAGTGAGACCCTGTTTCAAAATAAAAAATAATGAAATAGGGCTGGGGGTACAGTGTACCTCAGAGGTAGAACACTCCTGGATTCAATCTCCAGTATGGCAAAAAAAAAAAAAAGAACTTCCGGGGCTGGGAATGTAGCTCAGTGGTAGAGCACTTGCCTAGTATGTACAAAGTCCTGGGTTTGATCCTAGCACTGCAAAAAAGAAAACAACAACAACAACAAAACCCTAATATATGTCAGAAAACATCATGAAAGGCTGGGTGTGGTGGTACATGCCTGTAATCCCAGCTACTCCAAATGCTGAGGCAGGAGTGTTACTGGGCGGAACTGTTTCCACACAGGGCAGAGGCTAGGTTCTCTCATTGTCCTTCTCCACAAAAGCTCAGTCACATTGGCAGGAAAATAGGTTTTATTCAAAGTCAGCTTTGAAGGAAGATAGTTCTTTGGAGAACTCAAGGGCAAGGGAAGCTTTTGTAAGAGAAGAATTGGTAAATAAAGGGACAAAAGAAAGGGAATATATATATATATATATATATATATATATATATATATATATGCAGATTTAGATAGCCAGAGAACCTGTCAGCCAGGCCTTAGCTTCCTTGGTGCCTATCAAGCCAGGGTGGGCAGCCTGTAGCCTTTACTCTCACTGTGAGGAAATGCAGAAAAACAAGTGATCAGGAAGTTAACAATTTTAAAGAAAGTCTGTCAGTTTTAGGGGAGTCTGTTTTGGGAGGATCACAAGTTCAAGGCCAGCCTGGGTATCTTAGTGAGACCCTGTCTCAAAGTAAAAAAGAGCTGGGGATGTAGCTCAGTGGGTGAGTGCCCCTGGGTTCAATCCCCAATAACACACACACACACACACACACACACACACACACACACACACACCTCCAGTGACATCTTGTTGTTTTATTTTTTCAGTACTGGGGATTGAACCCAGCGCTTAGCACTCATCAACCATGGTCAGATGCGCTCTCTACTGAGCTGTGCTCCCGGCCCATCTTAGGGGATGTTAGATGGGAGTGAGCAGAAAGCACATTACTGAAAGCAAGTTACCTTTACCAGACAACTCTGTCTCTTAATATAATGTAGATGCCCATCCAAGAGAAAGAAGCTTCAAAGAAAGAAGTTACTCTTTTGGCTAAGATGAAACATCCCAACATTGTGACCTTCTTCAGTTCATTTCAAGGTTAGATTTTCTAATGTTCTTAAACTATCCTAATAAAGTATAGACATGTTGACTTATATAAAAGATATGTTCCTGAGACGTGTGTATAAACTAATTTTTGTAAATGGACAGATTTTCCCATTTATTTAAATTATAATTTGAGACATTGTCTTTGTTTGCTCTCAAGTGAGTTTCTATAGACAACTTTCCTCTATTTTCTTAAGTTTTCCTTAATTCTTACTACCCCAAGTAGTCAATGTCTGGTGTATTAGTTGTCAGTAATAACAGCTGCCAAATATCAACGGCCTATACTAATACGCATCTATTTTCCTTTCACATTGCATGCTGGCTGGCGGGGGGCAAGGTCTCAAGTCTAGGGTCCAGGCTGAGGGACAACATGGGCATGGAGCATGCTATTTTTTAAGTGAGAGGAAAGAGAAAGACAGCCCACCACACATCACACTCAGTAGGGTAATGTATAAGGGGGTACGCTCTGCCTACATGAGGCCCTCCATGTCCTGCGGCAACAGGGGGGGCTGTATAATCCTCTAACAGGCAGATGTGATAGCCAAACAAACTGCCCAAATAGAGGGGAAGAACTTTGAGGAGTGTTATGGTTTGAATATAGAATGCCCCCCAGAGCCGGGCGTGGTGGCGCACGCTTATAATCCCAGCACTTGGGAGGTTGAGACAGGAGGATTGCAGGTTCACGGCCAGACTCAGCTACTTAGTGAGGCCCGTCGCAACTTAGTGAGAAGACCCTGTTTCAAAAATAAAGAATAAAAAATAGGGCTCGGGGTGTACCTCGGAGGTAGAATGCCCCTGGGTTCCATCCGTAGTACCGCAAAAAAAAAAAAAATAGACTACCCCTGGAAAAGCTCACGTGCTGGCGATGCAAAAATGTTCAGACGTGAAATAACTGAATCAGGGCTTAAAATCTCATCAGTAGATAAGTCCATTGATGGATTAATAATTTGAATGTTTTTACCAGGCGGTAACTGCAGGTGGGTGGGTGGGTGGGTGGGTGGAGCACGGCTCTCTCTGTCCCTGGTCCCCCCTCCCCTGGCTGCCATGAGCAGCTTTCTTCCATCATGCCCTGCAGCCATGCTGTTTCTGCCTTGAAGACAGCCAGTCATGAACTAAACCCGTGAAACTGTGAGCCTAAATAAACCTTTCCTCCTCTATGTTAGCCTCATCAGGTATTTTAGTCACAGTGATGAAAAAGCAAACTAAAACAAAGAGGAATTTCCCTCCTCTGCACATCTGAATACATCTATTCCACCTCCATCCATCAGTCTATTTCAAAGGTTAAAAGAAAAGGATAGATCATTGGTGAGAGACCATTTATTCACTTAAAAAGATATTTAATGAGTGCTTAAGTATCCTTCCAGGTACCAGGAATAGAGTGTACAAAACAGACAAAAGCCCCTGTCCTCATGAAGTTTATATTATGGTGGGAAGAGACAGACACTAATACAGTATGACAGGTATTTATAAGGATTGACAGGGCCATATGTGCCCACAGCTCATCATAGGACAGGGACATTCCCCAACCTAGTCTCCAGCACTGGGATGTTTTAATACTGTGTTGTAAATACAGGAGCTAGAGGGTTAACCCAGATATCTGTATGCATTATCAGGTGGGCAAAAATCAGTAAATAAATAAATACATTCATTATTTCTTCAGCCAAAGCAGTGCAGGTACTGTGCTTCTTACTGTTAAACCCCCTGGTTTCCAAGTAGTTTTATGCATACGTCCCTCATTTTTGGGGGGAGGCGATATCAGGTATTGAACCCAGGGGCATTCTACCTCCGGGCTACATCCCCAGCACTATTTTTTATTCTCTATTTTGAAACAGGATCTCACTAAGTTGTGGAGGGCCTCATTAAGTAGCTGAGGCTGGCCACGAACCCGGATCCTCCTGTCTCAGCCTCCCCAAGTACTGGGATTACAAGTGTGCGCCACCACGCCTGGCTTATCTGTCCCTTCTTTAACTACTGGGTATTTAAAGAAGCTCTGAGAACTCTTCTAAAGACTTCCCGAGAGCAGAGTAGTATACACGGGCAGGCATTGAGCTGTACTGAACACCTTTTTTTTTTCTTTTCTTCGTGCTGAGACTGGAACCCAGGGCCTTGTGCATGCTGGGCAAGTGCTGTGCCACTGAGCTACACCCTCAGCCCTGAACAATTTTTAAGGGCAGTCACTGAATAAAATGCCCTACATTCCTGTCCATTATTCCTAACAAAATCATAAGACTGTTGTTTCCTCATTTGGGGGTTATTATTGTGACTGTCTTCCTAATTCCAGCTTATCCTCAGGCTTTTCCACACTCACAATTCCAGCTATAACCCTTTGCTAATCTTCCACAGCAATTTTTTACTTACATATGTATATCTATTCATGTACACAATTACAAATTTGTTTAATATTTGTTTTCCTTCAGACAGTAAACTTAGAGGCTGGGGTGTAGCTCAGTGGTAGAGTGCTTGCTTAGCGTGCGTGAGGCCCTGGGTTAGACACCCAGTACCCCCTCCTCCCCCACACAAAATGCAGATTAAACTTAATGAA
The DNA here is from genome assembly GCA_004027185.1 of Glis glis. NCBI lineage: Eukaryota > Metazoa > Chordata > Mammalia > Rodentia > Gliridae > Glis > Glis glis. Next base: position 35,365 of record PVJS01004013.1, read on the forward strand.
TTTGGGGCCTCCATATTTTTTGCCCACCGTTTGGTACTTGGCAAGTGGCAAACAGTAGCTGTTCAATACATATTTGCTGAGTGATTGAATGGACTAGACCACTTCAATAGACTGTAGTATATTTTTATACCATGTTAAGATGTACTTTTGAGGACAGTTTATATTGCCGTTATAAAATTAAGGTAATTTTTACAGTATAAATAACCGCTGATAAGTTTGTTCCTATTGTAAGTTTAAATTTCCTTATGAGTGTTTTTTGTTTGTTTTGGTTTTTTTTTAAGTAGGGCACCCCCATGTTTAGGGAAACTAGAGCTAAGCCTCAGAGGTCCTTGTCACACCTGACTGTGAGAGAAGATAAATACAGGCTTTGTTTACCCTGAAATAGCTTATCTCTGAACAGAAGATCTATGGCTGTAATGTTTGTCTATGGAAAATATGAAGGTTTTATGAGTTTGAAGCAACATAAGAAAAATGTAGTAATGTTTTCCTAGGGCTAAATTAATTCCATTTTAACTCCATCAATAAATATTCATCAACTGTCTCTTGTGTGCTAGGCAAGTTCTAGGTCTTGGAGATCTATCATGAACAAAACTGACAAAATCCCTGCACTGCTGTGTTTGTTTTCTATTGCTGCATTACAAGTGACCATAAATTTAATGGCTTAAAACAACACCCATCTTTGGGAGGCTGAGACCGGAGGATCCGGGTTCACGGCCAGCCTCAGTTACTTAGTGAGGCCCTCTGCAACTTAGTGAGACCCTGTTTCAAAATAAAGAATAAAAAATGGGGCTGGGGGTGTTGCTCGGAAGTAGAATACCCCTGGGTTCAATCTCCAGTGCCGCAAAAAAAAATCACCCATATTCATATTCTCTCTCTCTCTCTCATTTGTTTCCCTGATATTCTCTTAATTTCTGTAGCTGAGAAGCCTGGGCTTGGCTTAGCTGGAGTCTCTGCTCAGAGTCTCATGGTGTTGAAATCAAGGGTCAGCTAGGGCTGCTATCTTATCTGTGGCTCCTGGTCCTCTTCCAAGTTTACTGAGGTTGCTGGAAGCATCCATTTTCTTGCAATCATAGGACTTAGGTCCCCACTTTCTTGCTGGCTGTTGACTAGGAGCTGAGCTTTGCTTCAGAAGGTGAACTTCTGCCCTGTCATATGACCCCTTAATAGAGGTAGCTTTCTCTCACTTATCTCTCTGACCTCTAGACCCAGATTTAAACAGCTCATGTGATTAGGTCAGATCCACCTGGACAATCTTTTTTATTTACCCAAAATCAGTTGATGAGTAACTTCAATGACATCAGCAAAATCCCTTTGCTATGTAACAACACATACCTGCAGGAGGAGTGCTATCCGATACGTGGTGTGTTTATGGCTTCTGCCCTCACTCAAGGGCGGCGAGTTTCACGAAGCTCATGCACCAGGGCCATCTTAGAATTCTGCCTTTTCCAACTATGGAGATTACAGTGTTAGGGGGGAGGGGATGGGGAGAGACAGAGGAAAAATGTAAACATAGTTAAATTAATAAGTATCTTATTTAGTATGGTGAATGGTGATAGGTACTTCATGCTTGAAAAATAGAATGGGGTGAGGCTGGATGGTGGTGCAATTTTTAATAGGATGGTCGGGATGGGCCTTATTATGAAGGTGATATTGTAGCAAAGACTTAGAGAAGATGGGGAGACAGGCTAGCTGATGTCTGGAAAAAAACTTTCTAGGCTAAGGGAACAACCACTACAAAGGCTTGAGGTAAGCGTAAGCTGGATGTGTTAAAGGATGACAAGCCAGGAGGCTACGGTGAGAGGCAATTTTTTTTTTTTTTTGGTACTGGGGATTGAACCCAGAGGCATTCTACCTCCAACCTATACCCCCAGCCTGATTTTATTTCTTATTTGGAAACAGGGTCTCATTCGGTTGCTGAGAGCCTCGCTAAATGCTGAGGCTGGCTTTGAACCTGCAATCCTCCTGTCTCTGCCGCCCAAGTACTGGGATTACAAGGGTGTGCCACCACGCCTGGCTAGGGAGAGGCAATTTGCCAGGGGATTTGAGCATCTCTGTATATTTTTGCTGGAGTTGCAAGCACTCTACTATCTACTTAGGATTTATTTATTTATTTATTTATTTATTGCTACAAATGACTTTGAAAGATGAGTTGACATCTCCCTAAAGACAGAGAGCAAGCTGGGCATGGTGGCACATGCCTGTAATACCAGTACTTGAGAGGCTGAGACAGGAGGATTGCAGATTTGAGGCTAGCCTCAGCTACTTAGTGAGACCCTGTTTCAAAATTAAAAAAATAAAATTGGGCTGGGGGTGTAGGTCAGAAGTAGAACACTGCTGGGGTTTAATCCCTAGTACCAAAAGAGAGAGAAACACAGAAACAGAGACACACACACACACACACACACACACACACACACACACATACACAGAGGAGAGAGAGAGAGAGAGAGAGAGAGAGAGAGAGAGACAGACAGACAGACAGACAGAGAGACAGACAGAGAGACAGACAGAGAGAGAGAGACAGAGAGTGCAGACTTGTCTACTGCTCACTATTAAGATAGCAGCTTCTTCTAGCTCAGTGCTCCTCTCCTATAATGCAGCCCATTTGGTGTGTCAGGGTTCATGCAGGCCCCACCCATGTTGCAGTGGGATTTGGGGACACAGGGAACCAGTTCTAACATGAAGCACTAGCTACTACTTTTGTCAAGAGGAATAATCTCTTTTATCTCTGACCGGGAGTTTTGTGTCTTCTGCCAGCATTCATGAAGTAGAAATGAGTTAATAGGTAGGGTAGAATCTCGGATCCTTCATAGGACCCTTTTAAAGTCAGCGTGGATAGAGTACAATGAAAGCGAGGGAAATAGTATGAGACTTTTTATTCTTTATTCTGATACTGTATACTGCTTAGATTTTGGTGCTGATATGTCTTTAAGGAATGATTGTGATAATGGGTGATATCTCATTTCATTGAATCTAAGATGTTGTTGGTTGTAAGATGCACCATCATTGCTAATTAGAAAGAAAAAATGCTGTCAATTAGGTTATGACACAATGCTTCTAATCACTAATGATTTTTATTTTATATATATTGAGAGCCTTTTTAGACTTATTAAACATAGTTTTGAATGTATTGCTATGAATCTCACTATCATGTACAATTACAATGCACCAATAAAATTTATTTTAAAAAGTTTTATTTTATGCATACATAAAAATAAAAATATATCTAAGTACAGTGGTTCACACCTGTAATCCCAGCTACTGGGGAGGCTGAAGCAGGAGGATCACAAGTTTGAAGCCAACCTGAAAAACTTAACGAGACCCTGTCTCATAATAAAATTAAAAAGGGTTGGGGGAAACCAGACATGGTGGTGTGCACCTGTAATTCCAGTACTTGGGAGGCTGAGACAGGAGGATTGCAGGTTCAGGGGACAGCCTCAGCAAGTAGTGAGACTCTCATCAACCTAGTGAGACCCTGTTTCAAAATAAAAAGAAAATAGGGTTGGGGGTGTAGCTCAGAGGTAGAATGCCCCTGGGTTCAATCCCCAGTACCAGAAAAAAAAAAAAGGAGGCTGGAGGCTGGAGGCGTAGCTCAGTGGTAGAGTGCTTGCCTAGCATGTGTTAAGCCCTGAGTTCATTCCTCACCATAAAAATACATAAATAAATAAGATATATAGTCAAATAAAATTGATTATGTATTCTAAAACGTATGCAGGCAATGAAAACATTAAGACTACTATGCTATAGCAATTTATTAGAAGATGCCAATGTCTGCAAGACACAAACTTAATTTTTTTCAAAGTGCATTTTAGTATGATTTAAGTATAGTATTGTTTAACAACTGTTAGAACTTGGCAAATAAAAAACTTGCAACCCTCAAGTTAGTGCCCCTCAATTGTTTTGGAAGGTCGATAATCCATGAGCTTTACAGGTCCAGAAGTTACCACCCTAACTTCTTTTTGTGGTATCCGTTTTTCTTTTCTGCATTTTTTAATATTATACATCCTTTTTTATTTCTTGGTACTCTAGGCTGAACCCAGAGGCATTCTACCTTTGAGCTACATCCCTAGCCCTATTTTATTTTTTATTTTGAAACAGGGTCTGGCTAAGTTGCTGAGGGTCTCGCTAAATTACTGAGGTTGGCCTCGAACCTGCGATCTTCTTTTCTCAGCCACCCAAGTACTAGGGTTACAGGCATGTGCCACCATACTTGACTTATACATCTTTTAAGAGTAAATATAGGCCGGGCGTGGTGGCGCACGCTTGTAATCCCAGTACTTTGGGAGGCGGAGACCGGAGGATCCGGGTTCACCGCCAGCCTCAGTTCTCTCTCTCTCTCTCTCTCTCTCTCTCTTTCTCTCTACTTAGTGAGGCCCTCCACAACTTCATGAGACCCGGTTTCAAAATAAAGTATAAAAAAAAATAGGGTCGGGGGTGTAGCGCGGAGGTAGAACGCCCCTGGGTTCAATCCCCGGTACCGCAAAAAAAAAAAAAAAAGAGTAAATATAGACCTGACCTACTAAATCTAAGGTGATCCCTTTCCCCTCTGCTTGAGTGCCTCTAAACTCTACTAGCCTTCCCACTCACGTGGCGTTTACAATATACTCTTAGGTTAATGTAGATTCTTTATTTTGTCCAATGAAATTGGAAGTTCCTTTAGAATGAGAATTATTTCTTATACCTTTTCTCCCACCTACAGTGCTTACTTTAAAAAAATGGAAAATTTGAGAGCATAAGTGATTTTGCCAGACAGTTCTAGCTCTATTAAATATGAAATTAACGGTGGCTATTGGAGAGAAATGCTTGTTTTAGAGCCAGATAGTGCTTATTGACCTGAACAGTTTCCTTGAGATGACTCAGCCATGATTAATCCTGAATCGGTCCATTTCTTTCACCAAAAGCCGTTGTAAAGCTGAGTAAGTTGACACTGGGGAAAGGAGGTGAAATGCAATCTTTTCCTCCTTGGTTTCCTTAGTCGGCTTCTCCCTTGGTTTGGAAATTGCCATCCCTTCCTTCTTGGGGCCCTTTCAATTACTGAGCTGTAGAACGTAAGCCTCAGTTCCCCTAAAAGCAAAGCATTCCTGAAAAGGACCGAGCTCTGGACAGTAGGGTGCATAGAACGCAGCTCCTCACGAGCCTCCCCGGAGCTCCAGTCTGCTTTCCGTCCCTTCTCTTTGCTTGCCTTGTCCTGGAGCTCCCGACCTCCATGCAGCCCTTTCACGCTGCACTGTGGACACGTGGTTCCCCAGATAGACTTTGCCTCCCTTGCGGCAGGAAGGATGGCTTATTTGCTTTTTATCCCTCACACAGCATTCCTTACTTGTCACACGTCCTTAGTAAAAGTTTGAGAATGAATGGATCTGTCCCTAGAAGGGAGGTGGAGAAATGGAAGTGTTCTGTGAAAGAAGCAGAGTTTGTGCATTCGAAACAACCAAGGGCGGATGTTGTCAGGTTACAGATAGCCACTTTAAAGCTGAAGGCTGGGGACGTAGGTCAGTGGTAGAGCGCTCGCCTAGCATGTGCAAGGCCCTGGGGTCAATGCCCAGGGCTGCAATCATAATGATACTAATAATCAACTTGGTTTAAGATACTTAAAAAGGTAGCAAAAGATGGATATTAGGCAAAAGATTCCAGTATTTGGTGAGTAACTCAACAACTACAGGGGAAACTACTACAAAGATTAATAGCTGCATATATGCCTGCTTTTGTGTGTATATTTTGTGGCCTTGGGTGTTTTCATGAGTCCAGTCAACAAACCTTTATTAAGTCCCTTGTGTGTGCCAGTAACTGTGCTAGTACAGAAAATACAAAAGAATAAAGTGTGGACTTAGTCTTCAGGGAGCCCGCAAAGTAGTAAGAGAAACAAAGAAGTTACTAGAAGCCTTCCTAACAAGAGCCCAGATGGTGTTTGGTTGGCTAAAGAAAAAAGTTAAAGTGGGAAATCACATGTCTTTGTCTATTATAGCTGCTGCTGTAACAAAATATTGAATTGTTTTTCTTTTCCTTTTTTTTTTTGAAGTGGTATTAGGGATTGTACCCAGGGGTATTCTACCTCTGAGCTATACCCCCAACCCTATTTTATTTTTTATTTTGAAATAGGGTCTCACTAAGTTGTGGAGGCTGGCCTCTAACCTGCAATCCTCCTGTCTCAGCCTCCCAAGTACTAGGGTTGCAGGAATGTGCCACCATGCCTGGCTAGTGGATAGCTTTTAAACAATATATATGTATTGCTCACAGTTCTGTAGGGCAAGAAGTCCAAGGTCAAGATACAGGCAGATTCAGTGTCTGGTTCATAGATGGTGCCTTTTCGCTGGGTCCTCACATGGTGGAAGGGGAGAGGAGTCTCTCTTGGGTCTCTTTTATAGTAACGCTCATCCTATTCATGCGGCTCCACCCTCATCTCCTAACCACCTCCTAAAAGCCTCACCTCTTAATACTAACTTACTTGGGGATTAGCATTTCAACATACAAATGGGAGGGGGGATTACAAACATTTAGACCAAACATATTTTTACATATTTACATATTATACAATCATTTGCCAAACTTTTGATGCAAGGCTAAGGCCCTGTTTTTATTCTTCCTTACCTAAGCTTTATTCCTTATTTAGAATTTTCAATTTCCTTTTTTAATGTGGAGTGAGAATTTATGAATAATCTGGGTCCACAGTTCTTTTGGAGTTTTTCCAGTTATACTTTACTTCTCCCATTCAAGATTGAGGTCAATGGCATTTTTTTTCTTTTTTCTTTTTCTTGTCTCTTTCCTTTCTTTTTGAGCTACTTGCTTTTACTGATTCCTCTAAAACAATTCAAAGTAATTTTTATAGAAAAAAATCACGTCTAGCAGGGCATAGTGGCACACATCTGTAATCCCAGTATTTGGGAGGCTGGAACAGGAGGGCCAAAGGTTTGAAGCCAGCCTCAGCAATTTAGCGAGGCTCTCAGCAACTTAGTGAGATCCTATTTTCTTTTTCTTTCTT
>PVJS01004013.1:42443-71899 GCA_004027185.1 Glis glis
GAGAGAGAGAGAGAGAGAGAGAGAGAGAGAGAGAGAGAGAGAGAGAGAGAGAGACAGGGAGAGAGAGAGAGCAAGAGAGCCGAGGCTGGCCGTGAACCCGGATCCTCCGGTCTCCGCCTCCCAAAGTACTGGGATTACAAGCATGCGCCACCACGCCCGGCTCCTATTTTCAAATAAAAAATAAAATAGGACTAGGGGTGTAACCCAGAAGTAGAATGTCACTGGGTTCAATCCCCATTATCACACACACACACAAAAAGAGAGACATAATCACATCTTTTTGTTCATATTTCATAAGTTTATGTAATAATTGCAATAAGTATAAATGACATAAATAGTTTGGGAACATGTGCAACGATCTTGGTAAGAACCAGTTTAGTTGGTGAAAGCTCCAGTATTTGGACTTCCTGGAGAGCTTGGTAGCCAAATCGATGACCTCAGGTGGACAACAGCATTGGGAAGGATCCAGTGATCTAGTGAGGAGGCTGACAGAGACTGGTTAGAAGGGTTTCTATGTAGTCAACAGCATGGTTGAGTAAATGCTGTGCAATTATAAGCTTATATGCAAATTCCTCAGGTGTTGGGAAATATAGCTTCTGTTTTTACAGCAGATTTCTAATCTCTTGTAGGGATATATTAATAATAGTTAACATTTATTGAACTTGCATTAAATGTAGGCATTGTTCTAAGCATCTGGTGTGGATTAACTCATTTAATCTTTCCAACAATCCTAAGAGGAAGTTTCTGTCCTATTATTTCCATTTTACAGATGCATTAATGAGGCATGGGGAAATTAAAGTAACTTACCCAAAATCACAGAGCTGAGAAATGTATGTGGTAACGTGGGATTAGAACCCAGTCCATCTTGATTTCATAGCCAGAGATTTGAACTATTATAGTCTTTGTTTTTCTATTCTTTGCCTTCTAGAATTTGAAAGTCAAATGGTTGATACATATCTGAACTGCTTTCAGCACCAAATGATGTCTTTTCTTACAGAGATAGCAGGCTATTTATTGTAATGGAATATTGTGATGGAGGGGATCTCATGAAAAGGATCCATAGACAACGGGGAGTGTTATTTGGTGAAGATCAGGTAAAAACACTTCTAATTTGCTTTTTAATTTATGTATCTGTATAGGGGTATTAAATGTATATGGTCATAAGTAGTAGACCATGTTGATAGGAAACATGGTTTTTGGTAGAGAAATTGAAACCATAAAATAGTGGATGAATAGTCTTGGTTGATTTAGTTCAGAACATGTATGTAATTGAACTGAAACAATCTCTTTTTGAGACTTTTTCTTAAGAAAAGATATCCCATTGGATAATCTTATGTAGGATGCCTCTGAGATAAAGATTCATGGCTTAAAAAAAATCTGTGGATGTTCCTTAACCATTTTATTTATTTGTTTGTTTATTTATTTATTGTGATACTAGGGACTGAACTCAGGGGTGTTCTACTTCTGAGCTATACACCCAGCCCTTTTTATTTTGAAACAGGGTCTTGCTAAATTATTGTGCACTGGTCTCAAACTTTCAATCCTCCTGCCTCGGCCTCCCAAGTACTGGGGTTACAGGTGTGAGTCATTGCTTGGCCTCCACTCATAGCTTCACTCTTTTTTCCTTTACGATTTGGTGCTCTGTTTTAAAATAGCTTACCACTTTGCATGAGGATGGATGATCTTCTTAGCAATGCCTATTTAGTTTCATTGTTTTTTCTTTTTGGGTTGCTGGGAACCAAACTTGTGCATACCAGGCCAGTGCTTTACCACTGTGCTACACTCCCAGCACCAGTTTTATTGGTTATTAGGAGGGAGAGAGAAAAGGTGAAGAATAGTGGCCTCGATTACCATTTTCTCTTTGCACAAACACATTTTTCTTCTATACCCTAACCCTCCGTTGGAAGACTCTTGTACTCATAAAGGACACAGGTTTCTGTGTGTGGAGAGGAATCCAAGCTAGGGCTCGTGTGATCGGTGGGTAAGGCCATCGCCTCGAGCAGCACAAGGAATGGCTGCCATCTGTCTTCAGGCCGTTTGCTTCTCTGTTCTATTTTAGCATTCAAGAGTTATGGCCAAGCCGGGCGTGGTGGCGCACGCTTGTAATCCCAGTACTTTGGGAGGCGGAGACCAGAGGATCCGGGTTCACGGCCAGGCTCAGCTCTCTCTCTCTCTCTCTCTCTCCCTATCTCTCTCTCTCTACCTAGTGAGGCCCTCCGCAACTTCGCGAGACCCGGTTTCAAAATAAAGTATAAAAAAATAGGGCCGGGGATGTAGCGCGGAGGTAGAACACCCCTGGGTTCAATCCCTGGTACTGCCAAAAAAAAAAAAAAAAAGAGTTATGGCCACATAACTTCCTCCTAGAGTTAAGGTTGAATGTTTTTAAATATATGCATGATTAAAGAATTAATATTTCTAACCTCTGTTAAATTTAATCAAGCATTCTTCCTATACTGACTTACGTTATATATTAAATTCCATATTTATAGAAACCTTTCTTTCTTCTTATCTGGGTATTATTTTGCCACATTTTATAAAAAACGCTTTTCATGACAAAACTTGGAATTACATTTCCTTCTGTTGGGAAAGATCTAACATGACAACTGAGTCTTAATGTCTGGAATTTAGCCTTTTTTCTTCTATCATTTTCTTCTTCTTACATAGTTTGACAGACAAAGAATCAGTGAAATTTGGAATAGTTCAAATGAATCTCTATAGGAATAGAACACATTTTAATAAAGAGGCTCATGGCCAACTAAGATAAAATAAAATCATTGCTAAGAAATAAAATTAAGCTTTTCTTTTTGCAGTACTGGGGATCAAACTCAGGCCCTTGCACTTGTGCACATGATAGACAAGTGCTCTACCACTACAGTACGTTCCCAGCCCCAAATTGAGCTTTAAAAGTAAAATATTTGTTGGTTTTATATTAGATATATAGAGGATATTTTGTTACAATTTCTAATAACCTCACATATTCTCCACTTCTTCCTCTTTCTCTCCTTGTCCTTGGTACCCTCTGTTGAATGTAAAGGAACAGCCAAGGGCAACCGTGTTATCAGGGGTTACAGGAATAGTAGACAAGCAACATTCTTACAGTTGGCAACCCAGTGTTAAATAAGGACAGAGAAAACAAGGAATGGCCGCCCTCCCACCTTTGAGTCTATTTGTCTTTTTCTGCGTGTGGAATTCCCTTAGATACCAATAATGTTTGAATTGCCTTTCTGTGCCTCCATTTTTTCCTACCTATAAAATGAAAATAATATGATATATCTATTAGCTTCATTTTTTTTTTTTTGCGGTACCGGGGATTGAACCCAGGGGCCTTCTACCTCCAAGCTACACCCCTGGCCCTATTTTTTATACTTTATTTTGAAACCGGGTCTCACGAAGTTGCAGAGGGCCTCACTAAGTAGCTGAGGCTGGCCGCGAACCCGGATCCTCCGGTCTCCGCCTCCCAAGTACTGGGATTACAAGCGTGCACCACCCACGCCTGGTCGTATTAGCTTCATTTTTATAAACACATATACGCACAAAATATGTTATTTCTCTTTTTACACGTTATTATGCAAACATTTCAATGTCTACCAGACTATTCAATAGTTTTGTTTTGTGTTTCCCTCTACAGATTCTGGGTTGGTTTGTACAGATTTCTCTAGGACTAAAACATATTCATGACAGGAAGATATTACACAGGGATATAAAAGCTCAGGTAAAAGCACGGAGAGAAGATTCAGACAGAATGAATCTTTTCTTGAAGTATCTCAAACAACATAACATTTTGTCCACTTTTAGAACATTTTTCTTAGCAAGAATGGAATGGTTGCAAAGCTTGGGGACTTTGGTATAGCAAGAGTCCTAAATAAGTAAGTACTTAAAAAATCATTTTTCTTTCTATTCAAAACAGCCAAAGTATGCATTTTGAGGCATCATGAATTAAGATATTAAAAACTTGGTTGTCTAAATAATTTTAGGTAACTTTATATAAATGCAATAAATCATTCACATGTTAGTGATTAAAATCCCCAAGGTAAACTGTAGTATAATACAATGGTGGTGGTGATGTTATGTGGTAATGTACAAATGTATCAAATATGCGATGTGACTGTAATATGCATAAAGCTAGTGCTAATTTAGTGAAGCAGGCATGTTTATAATAAACTTCCTAGGAGAATGCATTGGTACAACTGTTTTGGAAGACAATTTGGTAGTAATATATATCAAGAAGTTTTTAAATGTCCTATTTGTGGAAATTTCCATAGGAATGCTTTGAAATAATTTAAATGATAATAGTAATTTATTGAATAATTGGGAAATTATTAAATTTAATAAAATGTGGTATAACCATGTACCTGAATGATGTGTGTGTGAGTATATGTACATTTATTTACTTATTTATTTATTTATTTATTTATTTATTTATTTTGTACTGGTGATTGAAACCAGGGCCTCACATTTGCATGCATCCTAGGCAAGTGCTCTACCACTTGAGCTACATCCTCAGCCCTATTTAATTAAATTAAATTAATTAATGTATTAATTTTTGTGGTTCTGGAAATTGAACTCAGAGGTATTCTACCCCCAAGCTATACCCCCAACCCTATTTTGTTTTTTATTTGGTCTCGCTAAGTTGCTGAGGCTGGCTTTGAACCTGCGATCCTCTTGTCTCAGCCTCCCAATTACAGGCCAGTGCCACCACACCCGGCCAATTTTATTTTATTTTGAGAGAGGTTCTGGCTAAGTTGCCCAGACTTTCCTGCCTCATCCTCCTGGGTAGCTGGGATTACAGGCATGTGCCACCACACCCTGAGTATATTATATTGTTAGCAATTATGGTTTTGAAGACTACTTGGCAACATAAGGAAATACTTTGTTATATTAAGTAAAGAAAATGGAATTCTGGATTATAAACACACTATGATCACAGCTATGTGAAAAATATGTGTGGAAAAAGGCAGGAAGGAAATATATCAGAATTTTAACAAAAGTTGTTTTGGGGTACTAAGACTCTGGGTAACATTTTTCTTTCTTTTTTATGCTTTTTTTTTTTTTTGCTGCTTCGGGGGATAGAACCCAGGACCTTGTGCATGCTAGGCAAGTGCTCTACTGCTGAGCCACACCCCTGGCCCCAGGATATAGTTTTTTAAAAATATATTTTTAATGTGTAAATTTGGGGAGGGGAATTATAAGTTTAAAAATCTATTAATTTTTTACTCCATTATCAATGTACAATGTTTTGCTTTCTTCTAATATGTACATGAATCAAATTTGTTATCCATTTTTATACTTTTTCATGCACATCTATGTCTTAAGCTCTTCTCACTCCAATAATAAAACATACTATTTTATTATTTAATATAATTTACTAGTTCAATGGAACTTGCCCGAACTTGTGTTGGAACACCTTACTACCTGTCCCCAGAGATCTGTCAGAATAAACCATACAACAATAAAACGTGAGTTGCTGACTATTGGTTTGAAAGTGTAAAATCTGATGGATGATACTGAATTAAGATTCTAAAACTAAAGTTCTAATCTCTTCTCTCTTTCTTCTGGTACTTTGGTAATTTAATTTTCTTCAGGTGGGAAATGGGGATCCCAGCAATTATATCTGGTCAGTATTCCCTGAAACTTTTAAACGTATCTCAAACAAAGTTGTTTCTCTTCATTTAAAGATATAAGTGATTTAAAGAATAACATTGGAAACTGCAACCACTGTGGTGTCCATCTTTGTATTTTATTTTCAGGCTTTTTTTTTGTGGTGGTGCTGGGAGTTGAACCCAGGGCCTCACACATGCAAAACCCTTATTACACAGAGGGTGGCATCCGGTACAAATGGCCCCACCAGCCCCCAGGTGGCTTCCTTACTGCCTTGAGTCCTGCCCGCAGGTGAATTCACTACACTGGCCACAGAGGGCGCTCTGGGAACAGAAGAGAATTTTGGGACCTATGGAATACTTAAACACAAAATTTGTGTGCTGAGAAATGGCCAGCGAGTTTCTTGAAACTCTAGAAAGCAGTTCAGATTTGTTATTTGTTATTTGTTTCCCACTAATTCTGTACCCATCCTCTATCGCACTGAAAACTTGAATGTAAGTCTCATTTTTCTCTCTCTCTTACACACACACACACACAGTGTTGCTGATGAAGCCACACACCCCTTTCAGCCTGTCTTCTACCTATCTACCTATCTATCTATCTATCTTCTATCATCTATCTATCAATCTTTGTGTGGTACTGGGGATTGAACCCAGGGGTGTTCTTTTTTTTTTTTAATTTTGAAACAGGTATCTCATTGAGTTACCGAACACTGGTCTCTAACCTGTGATCCACCTGTATCAGCCTCCCAAGTACTGGGATTGCAGAAGTGTGTCACTGTGCTGGCTTATATATTTTTCAACAGAAAAAAGGAAATATAAAATTTATTACATGCCTAAGGCATGACAGTCTGTTGTTGGTTGGGATTTTGTTTTTGTTTTTTGTTTTTTGGGTGCTGGGGTGGAACCCAGTTCCTCTCACATGCTAAGTACATGCTATACCAATGAGTTATAACTCCAGCCCTTCCTTCCTTTCTTTTTTTTATTTTTTATTTTTTGGTAGTGCTGGGGATTGAACCCAGGGGCATTTTACCTCTGAGTTATATCCCCAGCCCTATTTTATTTTTTATTTGGAAACAGGGTCTCACTAAGTGGTTGAGAGCCTTGCTAAGTTGCTGAGGCTGGCTTTGAACCTATGATTCTCCTGTCTTAGCCTTCCAGGTGAATGCACCACCATGCCCTGCTTACCTCTTTTTAATGAATCCTAGTTTTGGCTCTTTGATAACCTCATTGAATGTCATTATATTTTCTTTTGTCTATTAGATTTAATTATGCTTTTGTTTTATAAAATAACTCCTTCTTACATCAATCACACATCATTATTTACCTACTGGGGCTGGGGATGTAGCTTAGTGGTAGAGCACTTATCTGGCATTCGTGAGGCCCCGGGGTTGATCCCCAGCATGGCCACAAACAAATAAAAAACAGAATACAAAGTCTGTAAAGAGCAAAGCATGAGTTGTATAAGTATTTTTTCAAATGTATATAGAGAGCCAGATATTAATGTTCAAGTAGAATATATCTTTTCCAAAATCAACCACATTTTACCTTTTTTTCCCCCCAGCACTGGGGATTGAACTCAGGGGCATTCTACCTCCAAGCCATACCACCAGGCCTTTTTATTTTTTGTTTTGAAATAGGATCTTGCTAGGTTGCTGAATCTTGCTACATTGCTGAAGCTGTCCCCAAACCTGCGATCCTCCTCTCTCAGCCTCCCAAGTAGTGGGATTATGGGTATGCGCCACCACACCTGGCTCACATTTTCTCTTTTGAGTCAAAATAAATCCATATTTGAGTAGTGCCTCTCTATCCCAAATTGCAAAAATTGCACCATACATTTGCTTTGGGCATATGAAGTTGAAGTGAATGTTGAGCCATCAGATTATAGCAAAGTTTATATACGTTTTGTCTGCTAGGATTCTGACAAGCTAAAAATGAGTTTTATTTTATCTCTTACCTTAAAATTGATAATATATCTGAAAGCATTTGTAAAACTGATCAACCTACATAAAATAAACCTACATAAAATAAACCTACACACGTGTAAGGCACTGTAAGGGTAAGAGCTTTTACTAAGAATTATGGCTATTTTCTTGGCATGCACACTTTTCTCTTCCCTAGGGATATTTGGTCTCTTGGCTGTGTCCTATATGAACTCTGCACACTCAAGCATCCTGTAAGTATGTTAATCGTCAGATTCATCTTGAATTATTGAAGGTATAAGTGAAATTGACTTCTGGGAGGAAAAGGTTAATGTTTGGTTTTATTAGATTGTTAAAAATTATACAGATAGCCGGGCGTGGTGGCGCACGCTTGTAATCCCAGTACTTTGGGAGGCGGAGACCGGAGGATCCGGGTTCGCGGCCAGCCTCAGCTCTCTCGCTCTCTCTCTCTCTCCCTGTCTTTCTCTCTCTCTCTCTCTCCTTAGTGAGGCCCTCCGCAACTTCGTGAGACCCGGTTTCAAAATAAAGTATGAAAAATAGGGCCGGGGGTGTAGCGCGGAGGTAGAACACCCCTGCGTTCAATCCCCGGTACCGCAAAAAAAAAAAAAAAAATTATACAGATAGCAGGTCATGGTGGCTTGTGCCTGTGGTTCTAGCTATTCGGGAGGCTGAGATGGGAGGATCTCTTGAGCCCAGAAGTTGAAATCAGCCTGGGCAACAGAGAGAGACACTGTCTCAAAAAAAATTGTGTATGTGTGTGTATGAACAAGTAGTTATTTAAAAGTATGATAGAATTATATGTCCTGACATAGAAAGATGTCCCAGTAATATTGTAAGGTAAAATGTCCAAATTGAAGAATAGTATATGTAGCATGTTTCCATTAAAAATATATTTATCTGTATGTATACATACATATGTACATACATACGTACATACATACACACAGTTTTTAAAAATATAAAAAGGAGGGACAGAAGCAAAGACATAGACACACTGTGGTGCTCCATGGCTTGTCAGAAATGGTACACAGAAGCACCATCATGGGGGATTGCCCTGAAGAAGGAGGGACCAGGCCAGAGACTCAGACACCGAGGGACACAGACACACCCCGCCTCTCCTTCAAGAGTGCTTCTCTACCCACACTGCCACTCCCAGGCAACCAGAGAGAAGAGCAAGAGGAGAGAGAGGTGGAGGGAAGGAAAGAGGGAGGGAGGGAGAGAGAGAAGAAAGAGAGGCAGAGGAAAAGAGAGAGGTTTGGGGATGGGGTCCGTTTTTGCCACTGGACCAGACTAGAAGGGAATGAAAGAGCTGCGTGTCCCCACAGTGAGAGGAAAAGGAACATGAGAGAATCTGTAGGGAGCCAGGCACAAACTTCTAAGAGTCTTTTCCCAGTGCTCACACAGGATGAGCTAAGTTCTCCAGCAACAAGTTATGATGAGTGTGAAATATTATCTCCAAGGGAAGCTTATTGAGTACCCAGTACCCAGGGTTTTCATTGGAGACTGGTCATGTAGGCATCATCTCTGCCTGGTACACACCAAATTCCACAGTCCCAGAAACAAATGAGGTGTTCAACATAAGCCATATTGTTTGCACAAATAGATTAGGTAAAGAGAGTCACTCTTAACAGTTAGGAAATAATGGGAATTCTCAAATCTAGGTTTCCAGACTTCAGCCAATGGCCAACACTGGAAGCAGGCCTTTCTAAGAATAGCCTGCTGCCAACTCTCTTCTACGCAGCTGTCGTTATTATTGTTGTTGCTATTATTATTATTGTTGTTATTGTCATCAAAGGTTACATATCTAATGCCTGACCCAAACCTGTATCTTTATTATCACACAATAATGTTCAACATTATTATGCATAAATAACTGATGAGTTCATACAGTAGAACATTTTCTAGTTTATGAGGAGGTTTTGAGGAAATATTTATGTTATATTAAAATTTTTTTAGTGATAAATTTCTTTCTTTAATTGGTTCATTGTAATCATACATCTTGATGGGTTTCAGGATGGTAGAACTATACATACACGCATCGGTCAATTAGCCCTCCCCCCATTCCCACCCCCATTCCCTCCCCCCTCCCTCCTTCTCATGCTCAGCATAGTAGTTGACTTTGATATATTTGTGTATGTGCGTCCTGTGCATTAGGGCGTTTTCCTCTTCTCCCCCCCACATCTTCCTCAGGTCGCCTTCTTTACTCATCTGAGGTTTTCTCCATCACCCTCCCGTGTCCTCCAGGGGGGCCGTGGCTCACCCTCCATGTCCTCAGTGCTGGGGTGCTCCAGGGCAGGGCCATAGCTCACCCACCCATGTCCTCATTGCTGGGGTGCTCTGGGGCGGGGCCAAGTTTCTCCCGCCTGTGTCTTCAGTACTGGGGTGCTCCAGAGCAGAGCCATGGCTCGCCCGCCCATGACCTCAGTGCTGGGGTGCTCTGGGGAGGGGCTGTGGCTCACTCGCCCATGTCCTCAGTGCTGGGGTGCTCTGGAGCAGGGCCATGGCTCACCCACCTGTGAGCTCAGTACTGGGGTGTGATGGACTGGTGCCGCGGTTGCTGCTTGCTGAAGTCCCTCGCATGAACGACTCTGGGTCCAAGATTATTATTTTAATATGGGGTCAGCCAGAGAGGAGGCAACTCAAAAATCTCCTGCCTCCAGCAGCCAGTGCCCTGCCTTTATTGAAAGTTTAGACAAAACATCATAAAAACAAACACAGGAACCAGCGAGTATCACAGGTCCAGATAAAGAGAGGCAGCAAGGCGGGGTCATAAAACAGTTGAGGGGAAGGAGGAGTTAAACATTACTAGGAGATGGAGAGGACATCAAAGTCCACATGCTGTCGATCCCATCAGGTCCCGGGGAATTTGTCCACTTGCAGACAGATTCCACTCGACCAGGCACTGTGTACACAGCCGAGTTGGTTCAAGATGTTAATCTCAATGTGTGGTCCTAAGACAGCCCTCAACACTGGGGTGCTCTGGGGCGGGGCCATAGCTCACCCACCCATGTCCTCAGTGCTAGGGTGCTCTGGGGCGGGGCCATATCTCACCCGTCCGTGTCCTCAGTGCTGGGGTGCTCTGGGGCAGGGCCATATCTCACCTGTCCGTGTCCTCAGTGCTGGGGTGCTCCAGGGTGGGGCCATGGCTCACCGGCCCTTGTCTACTATATTAATTTTTTAAAAGTCGGCAGTAAAAGTTTATATCAGTATAACCTCCACTGTAAAATAAACTTTATTTTTGAGAAGACTGGAAGAAATATACCTCTGAGTGGTGAAATTATACATATTTTTCTGAGTATTTATAATTTCCTATACATTCTAGTTTTTTATAAGTAAATATTATTTTGATAATAAGAACAAATTAAAACTAAAGAAAACTTTTTTAGTTTAAGAAGTTGAAAGTAGGGACTGGGGGTATTGCTCAGTGGTAGTGTACATGCTCAGCATATCTAAGGCCCTGGGCTTGATCCCAGCAACAAAAACAAAACAAGGCAAAACAAAACAAAACCCTTTGGAATATTTACTGCTTTAATACCAGCATCCAACTTCTCTGACTTGCATTATTGCCCTTGTCCTTGCAGTGTGAGGGTAGCAACTTACACCAGCTGGTCCTGAAGATTTGTCAAGCGCATGTTGCTCCAATATCGCCAAGGTTTTCTCGTGACCTGCGGTCCCTGATTCCTCAGCTCTTTAAAGTTTCTCCTCGAGATAGGCCATCTATTAATTCCATTCTGAAAAGACCCTTCTTAGAGAGTCTTATTGCCAAATACTTGACTCCAGAGGTGAGTTCTGAGGTGATTCTGTATTCTGGCAGAGCTTTTGGCTACCAGGTCCTTGACACTTGTGTTGGGTTTTAGGTCATTCAGGAAGAATTCCATCATACGCTCAGATGCAGAGCCAGGTCGTCAGCCTCACCACCTCCTGGGAAAGTGGTCCAGGGTAAGAATGATTTAATCATGCAATCAAAGAAGGGCACTAAGAGTCGTGTGTATGTGTATTTTTCTGTAACTCTATCCCCCAATATGATGTAAAATTACAATGCACCAAATATAATAATAATAATAATAATAATAATAATAAACAGAGCATTGATGGAGTTGGGGGTATAGTTCAGTGGCAAAGCACTTACCCAGTATCAAGGTATCTGGTAGGAAAATGGTATCTGATGTAATAGAGAAACTAAAAGGGAGGAAAGTTATAAAAGGAAAAAACATAAGCCTCTGCCATGTTTAATTTGATTTGAAGCTGTCATGTATCAGTCTAGACTGAGAATGTCCAGAAAGCAGAGAAGCAGAGGATGAGAGAAAGAACATTGTCTAGATCTCTGATATAGGAAAGAGGAAAACAAGAACAAATTTTGATGGAGACAAAAACAAACATATTAGAAGACCTACTCATACATTTCCAACAACAATGCAACAAGATGGTGTGGCCTGGTAACCCAAGCTCTCATGACTATATATTTAATTCCTTTTATCATTATTTCACGCATATTGTTTCTATAAATATTAACATTAATTCCTCATTTTTTTTTTGCGGTACCCCGGATGGAACGCAGGGGCATTCTACCTCCGCGCTACACCCCCGGCCCTATTTTTTTTATGCTTTATTTTGAAACCGGGTCTCACGAAGTTGCCGACGGCTTCACTAGGTAGAGAGAGAGAGAAAGAGAGAGAGAGAGAGAGAGAGAGAGAGAGAGAGAGAGGAGAGAGAGGAGAAATAGAGAGTGCGCGCGCGCGCACGCACGCACGCTGAGGCTGGCCGCGAAACCAGATCCTCCGGTCTCTGCCTCCCAAAGTACTGGGATTACAAGCGTGCGCCACCATGCCTGGCTTAATTCCTCATTTTTTAAAAAAAGCAGTGTTATTTATTGCTATAAATGGGTAAGAGAACCCTAAGAAAAATGGACTTCTCCAAAGAAAATGCATAGTGATCTTTCATCAGTATTTCTCTCACTGTGTATACAATATTTCTGGCTAAAGTAAACTTACTGTGTTATGAAATGCAGCTTATGTTTATATTCTTGCAAATAGCAATATTCAAGAGGTGTAGGAAAAATTAAAAAAAACTAAAGTTGTTTTATTTTGGTTAAACAAGATTCTAAAATACAGAAAGCGAGATTCCAAGGAAAGTTTCCACCAAGATCAAGGATATCAATGCCAATTAAAAGGAAGGATGAATTATACAGAAATGAATGGAGGCCACCAGCTGGAGCCCAGAAACCCTTGTCTGTGAGTTGTGCCAAACCTTCCCGCTGGTTCTTTAGCTATGGTATGCTCTAACAGACCTGCCTGCACATGCTCATGAAGTACAAGCTAATTAATTTGGAGTCTACCAGTTTTATACTTAAAATCATTCTGTAATGAGCATTAAAGTGGTACTTCATTCTAGTGGTTTTATATATGTGTGTATATACATTTTTTTCCCAGTGCGGGGATTGAACCCAGGGCCTCATGTGTGGTAGGCAAGCACTCTACCACTGAGCTATATTCCTAGCCCAAGTTGTTATATTTTTAAAAGAATAATGAATACAAGCCAGGTATGGTGGTGCACACCTGTAATCCCAGTACTTAGGAGGCTGAGACACGAGGATTGCAGGTTTGAAGCCAGCCTCAGCAACTTATTGAGGCCTTCAACAGCTTTGTGAGACCCTGTTTTAAATAAAAACAAAAATAGGACTGGAGGGTGTAGCTTGAAAGTAGAATGCCTCTGGGTTCAATCCCCAGTACCATGAAAACAAAACAACAAAACAATGAATGCTATATTTTCTTACAATTATACATAAGTTTTGTTTTTATAATTGAAAATTTTCTAATTTCTTTGAATAAATAAGGTTTTCCTGCATAGGATAAATGAGTCACATAGTAACACAAAACACTGCATTTCATACTCTAAATTCTAACATGATATATAGTAATTGATCTCTCCCTAGGAGGTTTTTATGTTTAGTTATTTGATTCCACTTCAACGGAGTGTTGAATCTTTCAGGTCATGCTAGTGAAATGCTTCTGAAACATAAATGATAAAAGGCCTTTGCCTTTTTTTTCTTTTTGTAGTGCTGGGGATCAAACCCAGGACCTCGTGCATGCTAGGTAGGCACTACCACTCAGTTATATCCCCAGTCCCAAATAATTGTATGTCTCCCTCTCTCCCTCCCTCCCTCCCTTCTTTCTTTCTTGTTTTCTTCCTTGTGCTGGGGATTGAATGCAGGGCCTTGCACATGCTAGGCAAGTGCTCTACCACTGAACAACATCCCTAGTCCTAGAGGAACAATTGGAAGTATATTTACTAAATGTTTACTTGATATATAGGCATTTTAGAATATGTGTTGGCCCATAAACAGGTTTTTTAAATGATTGGCCTAAATTATTGCCCTTTTTTGATGATGTAGATTATTTCTTTTAAAGAAATGAGAAGAGTATGTTGGATACAGAATACCCTGTATCAGGCCTGTAGGAGAGAAAACATCTAAAAGATTTATTACCAGCAACCAAGCTAGGGAGTTTGCCTGGATCTTGGCCAACTGAAATCAGCAAACATTAAGCCTGGCTGGGTGGCAGTGAGCAGCTGTAATCCCTGTATTTAGGAGGCCGAGATGGGGGATCACAGGTTTGAGGCCAGCCTCAGACCCTGTTTAAAATAATAAAAAAGGGGGGCTAGGGGTGTAGCTAAAAGTTATAATACCCTGGGTTCAATTCCCACTACAAAACCAAAAAACAGAAACAGCTGGGTGCAGTGGCGCATGCCTGTAATCCAGTATTTAGGAGGCTGAGACAGGAGGGTCACTGGTTAGAGGCCAGCCTCAGCCACTTAGTGAGACCTTGTTTCAAAATAAAAAAATAAAATAGGGTTGGAGGTGTGGCGTGGAGGCAGAATGCCCCTGGGTTCAATCCCCAGTGCCAAAAAACACCTTACCGTACCCAAACCCCAGCAAACATGGAAAAAGGGAAAATGAATTTTATGTAGTTTGATTAAACTGGGGAGAAGCAACTAGATTGCTTATTGGCTGGCCCCACAAAAGCAATGGCAATTTATAGAATCAAAAGTCAGGTGATTTACTTATGTAGATTTAGTTAAGCTGTGCGTAGCTAGAGAATATGTCATTCTTAATTTCCTTGGCTTCTGGCCTCAGCACAAGAGAGTTTTTATTCTCAGTGTGAGGGAATTCAGGAGCTCTCTGTTTAAGATTTGAGGGTGGATTAAGTTAGAACTGTCAAATTGACATCTTTTCTAAGCTTTTGAACCACTTTGGCCAATGCAATGAAATAAATGGATCTGTACACAACCACCTTGGATGTCCCCATGACTGATTGAGATGTTACAGAAAACCCCAAAGAAGCTGTTTATTTCCCTCCCATCCTTTTCTTCGTTTCTAACTATTTTCCTACAAGTGAATTAGTGCTACCTTCTTCTTGGTGATATATGGGTGAAATCGTAAACCAAAGAAAATTACTTTTCACTTTAAAAGATTTAAAAAATAAACATATAATTTATGTTTAGACTAATCAACCATATTTTATACATATACCTTAATATTTAAATAGAACTATATAAAAGTATTATTTAAGTAGATTAAAGATGGTCAAATATCTACAGTTCCATATGATTTAATTCAACTTGTATATGAGCCTAGAAAGTATTAAAAAGAACAAAGAATGTAGTGTGTCACTTCTTTTCAATGAGAACATTTCAGTTTTAATCATTTATTTGGTTATTCTTATCCCCAACTACCTAGGTCTTCTGTGGTGTGATCTTTTTTCTCCTAGCAACTGTTGAGTAGGCAGGCTTGTCACATTTCGTGTTAAATCGAGGACACTTCCTCTTTAGCGTAAGGTCTTTTTTTTTTGTGGTACTGGGAATTGAACCCAGGGGCATTCTACCTCCAGGCTATACCCCCAGCCCTATTTTTTTATTCTTTATTTTGAAACCGGGTCTCACTAAGTTGTGGAGGGCCTCAATAAGTAGCTGAGGCTGGCCACGAACCCGGATCCTCCTGTCTCAGCCTCCCAAGTACTGGGATTACAAGCGTGCGCCACCATGCCCGGCTCTAGCATAAGGTCTTGACTGCCTTTTCTTCCCTTGGTCAGATTCTCATCTTCTAGCTTGTGGACTACTGCTCAGCTCTAAGGTAGGATGAGCTTGTGTTTCTGGTTTTCCTCCTCTCTGTGTTCTGGCTGGGAATAGCTTGGGATGGGAATATTCCTGTCCCACTGGTGTAAGACCTTCTTGATATTTCCTTAGGAAGAGTGGTTCAGTGACTCAGCATCTTCTTTTCTTCAAACTATGAGGCCATTTTACATTTATTCAGTATATCAGAACCTGATGTCACGGGAGAAGGGGTTGATTCCGTTGAGGGTCCGGAGGAGTTCCTGGTTTGGGGAGGGGGGCGAAGGGAACTCAACTCAGGCCTGGCTTATGTGATGGAAAAGAATTTCAGCACAAGCCAGTCAGAGACATAGACTGAAATTTATTTAGGCAAGCAAGAAATACACATTCAAGGCAGAATGCGGGCCATCTCCAGAGTGAGAGATGCATTTTGGGAGCTCCTGGCTTTTCTTTTATTTATTTATTTATTTATTTATTTATTTTATTTATTTATTTATTTATTTTTGCGGTGCCGGGGATTGAACGCAGGGGTGTTCTACCTCTGCGCTACGCCCCCGGCCCTATTTTTTATACTTTATTTTGAAACCAGGTCTCACGAAGTTGCGGAGGCCTCACTAAGGAGAGAGAGAGAGAAAGAGAGAGAGAGAGAGAGAGAGAGAGAGAGAGAGACAGACAGACAGACAGGGAGAGAGCGAGCGAGAGCTGAGGCTGGCCGTGAACCCAGATCCTCCAGTCTCCGCCTCCCAAAGTACTGGGATTACAAGCGTGCGCCACCACGCCCAGCAGCTGGCTCTTCTTTTAAAGGAAATTTGGTGAAGGGTGAGTATGGGAAGGTATGCGAGGAAGACATCAGCCTGGTGACCGCAAGCCAGGTTATCGAAGTCTGGTCATCTACTGGATCCTTAGGCCGATCGCGGTCTTCATCATCTGGTCAATAGATAAGCTAAAAAGTCCCCTAAATTGTGGGTTTCTCAAGATATCCTCTCTGTCTTGTTAACAGTGCACAGGGTAATTACAGTTTTTTCTGCTTTGTTTTGTTGTTAACTTTAAGATTTACAGATTTCCCAGGAATTTGGGAGAGACGAGCCTGGGAAGAGAACTGGTTTGGGGAGTAAAGGTACAAGGAACTTTAGCATCAGGCTTTTATATTAAAGCTATATTTTACTTTTTCCTTTCTGTCTCCTTTCTACCTATTTCTTCTATCCTACATCACTACCCGTGTTGCAACCCCTCAAATTTGTGACTGGCACAATAGCATTTATTCTTCTATAAAGTATAGTAAGGTATAAATACATTTATGAAAAGTAGAAAACAATAATTATGAGTATAGTGTTAAATTTCGGTTAGACATTCTAACTAGCTAAGTATTTTTCACACACTAGCCAAAAAGTGTATGTGATGTTCATCCATATTTTGGCAAAATTATAAACTACTAAGCTAGGCATGGTGGTGCACACTTGTAATCCTATTACTTGGGAGGCTGAGATAAGAGAGTGGCAGGTTTGAGACAAGCCTCAGCAACTTAGTGAGACCCTCAGCAACCTAGCAAGACCTTGTTTCAAAATAAAAAAATAAATTAAAAGGGCTAGGGGTGTAGCTCAAAGGTAGAACACCCCGAGGTTCAATCCCCAGCACCATATATATAGTCTATATATTTTTGCTGTAATAACATATATATAATATATATATGTAATATATGTATTATGTCATATATATGTATTGCTGTACTATAATTACTTAGACTTCTGAAGTCTTTCAACTCTAGGATTTGGGAACTCTAACATTATTTTACTCTAAAAACATGTCTAGAGTAAAAATATACCTTTAATGCTTTGTCTTAGCTATGGTGGCTATCCAATCGTCAATTGTAGACTTGCATTCTGTAGTTTTAAAAAATTTCCCTCTTCTTTTCAATCTCTCAGATAAAGATGATAGAAAGGCCCAGGCTTGCTGCAGTTTGTGGACATTATGGTTTGTATTATGCTCAGCTTGACTTGTTGAGGAAGAGAGCCCATGAGCCAAGTTATCACGATGGTCCTCAGAAAGATTCTGGAGTTGAGGAGAATCATCATCGGGAGAGAAGTCACAGTCCATCACCTGCTCAATGGTAATGTGGCAGTCTGACCCAAGCTTTGGTCCTCTGGAAATGTCTTCCCGTATCAACATTCCTGGCTTGTTTGTTTGAAGACAGGGTCTTGCTGTGCTGCTCAGGGGGGTCTCAGACTCCTGGGCTCAAACCGTCCTCCTGGCTCACTTACCAATATTCTGTATTCTGAAGCCCTTCCAAATTCTCCTAAACAAACAACCTATGAAGGTTCCCAAATCTTCATTTAAACACTTAATTCACAGTTCCCTTGGCCCTTTTTCATCTCAAGTTTGATGTAGTTTATCTTCTTACTCATAGAGCTATTTAACTGTAGGCAAGATTTGAATTTTTAACATTGAATTTTTAACATTTTAACTCTTGAATGTTTTTTCTTTTTTTTTGTGGTACTGGGGATTGAATCCAGGGGCGTTCTACCTCCACGCTACACCCCCAGCCCTATTTTTTTATACTTTATTTTGAAACCGGGTTTCAAACTTCTCACGAAGTTGTGGAGGGCCTCTCTAGGTAGAGAGAGAGAGAGAGAGAGAGAGAGAGAGAGAAAGAGAGAGAGAGCTGAGGCTGGCTGTGAACCCGGATCCTCCGGTCTCCGCCTCCCAAAGTACTGGGATTACAAGTGTGGGCCACCACGCCCGGCTAACTCTTGAATTTTTAACATTTTTTCTTTCCACTAGTGAGTTCCACAATCTGTGGGATGATTAGTTATATTTGTTTCATTTGCCAAAGAGGTTATCAATAAGAATCATTAATAACTGAATTACTAAAATCAAATGATCATTTGAGACAATTTAGAAAATGAAATAGATTTCATTCAGCATTTACATTCTAGGGAGGTTCAAAATGTGGATGTATTTGAAATATAATAATATGCTTAAATTATTCTTATGGTAGTTTGTGTGTGTGTGTGTGTGTGTGTGTGTGTGTGTGTGTGTGTGTGTGGTACTGGGGATGGAACCCAGGGGCATTCTGCCTCTGAGCTACACCCCCAGACCTATTTTAGTTTTTATTTTGAAACAGGGTCTTACTAAATTGCTGAGGGCCTCACTGAATTGCTGAGGCTGGCCTCCAACCTGCAATCCTCCTGTCTCAGCCTCCCAAGTACTGGGATTATGTGCCACCAGTCTTGGATGGTAGATTTTTTTAAAAGTTTACTCTGTAGCAAATATTCATTTTTTTATACTGATATCACTGTCCCCATGTCCAGAATAGTTGACACCCACCACAGGTTGGGAGACCTGTGTTTGAGAGGGCTTTTTTCTTTTTTGAGGTGCTGGGGATCCAATTTGGGGCCTCTTGCATGCTGGTAAGTGCTCTCTTATTGAGCTATACCTACAGCCTGAGAGTTTTGTTTGTTTGTTTTAATGTTTTTGTTATCACTTTTTGTTGTTGTTCATTCAGGGTTGGGAATTTGCTAACTTTGGTTATTTATTATTGATTTTGTGTTTGTGTGGTGCTGGGGGTTGAACCCAGGGCCTCATACATGCTAGGCAAGTGAAATTTTGGATGAGTCATGAGAAATACAAGAGACTAAAAGGTGGTGATCTAATCAATAATTAGTGAAAATTAGATAAGAAAGAGTGGAAAAGAATGATTTCAGAAATCTACAATCAGAAAAGCAGATATTTTATCTTTAAAGATGTTGGGTTCTGGTATAGTTTTATCTTTATAACACATTTCAATTACCTTCATGATGAAAAATTATGTGTTCTATTAGTTCAAATTATAATATCTATGTGGGACTTAATTAGTGAGTGACATTTTTTTTTTTTTTTGCGGTACTGGGGATTGAACCTAGGGGCATTCTACCTCCAAGCTACATCCTCAGCCCTATATTTTATTCTTTATTTTGAAACAGGGTCTCACTCAGTTGCAGAGGGTCTCACTAAGTAGCTGAGACTGGCTGTGAACCTGCGATCCTCCAGTCTCCTCAGCCTCCCAAGTACTGGGATTACAAGGGTGCACCACCACGCCCGGCAAGCAACATGTATTTTACACGTGAACTGGACGTAACCACAAAACTCCCTTTTTCTTTTCTCAGCCACTGGGAAATTATATCTTCCACTCTTTGCCTAGATATGAGAGCTGCCAAACTATCAATGATTTTGATTATGCTGTATGATTTTATCTCCCAAGCTTACACATGAAATGATAGAATGTCCTTCTCTTCACTACATGTCTCTGCCCATCCTAGCCCCATCCTACTGTATCCCAGGATGCCCCTCCTCCTCATTGTTCTCACCTTTACTCCCCCCGCCCCCATTTTCCTTCTGCTGGAGCTATAATTCCAGGTCATAGGACAGAGGAAGAGGACTTTGTACAGGGTTGGGGCAGGGAAGCGGTGGGACGGGGGGAAGAATCTCTTCTGGATAGTTTTTCTAATGAAGATATTATTGCACAGTCAGTTTGGTTTTTGTAAGGATGCAAGGGATGAGTGCTAAGATTTAGCCCTAAGTGTCAGGCAGTGGCCAGGTGTCTTCACACCCCTAGTAGATTCTCACCCCCATATCAACCCCTGTGAGATGGTACACTATGTCCATTTCATAGATGAGGAACTAAGACCCAGAAACCTTAACTAGCTTGTCATTCATCATACTCCTAAATGACTGATTATTAACTTGACTCTTTGTAAATTGGGGACTGCTTTTTCCTAAATGACTGATTTCTAGAATAATAATTCTGTCTTTGGAGCCCTAGAAGTTATTGATATTCCAAAAAACTTTATCACATAGATCACACTAGGATCTGAAATGCAGTAGTTTTTATTTAGCAATCTGCAATTACAGAAATTCTTTACAAGACAATCTGCAAAAACGATAGGGCATATGTGTGTGTGTGTCCTGATGCATTCTAAAAAAGACAGATGGATAGAATGTAGGTATAAATCTAAAAGTGGTTTGACCAGAATCGACCAGAATTGTGTGGACAAAAACCTTAATTATTTTGAGAGACAACTAAAGCATCATTTCTTTATTCATGAATCACTTATGTGCCAGCATAAAGGAAAAGAGATGGACCCCATTCTGCCGTCAGGGAGCTCAGGGTGTCGTGCAGGGAACAGACAGGCAAGCTCGACAGTGGCAGGAGCAACAAACTGTAGACTAGATGCTACACAAAGCATCAGAAGATCTGGGCTGGGTTTGCTTCCCTCCCCGTGTATGGGGCACTGTGGAAGGACCGAATCCTGCCCTGAAGGAAAAGCATTAGATCAGAGTATTTTTTTAACCCTCTCTGTATCTGCAGTCATTACCCTTCCCTCCCTCTCTAGTTCTCCCTCCCTCCCTCCTTCCTTTTCCTTTCCTTTCCTTTTTCCTTTCCTGTTTCCTTTCCTTTCCTTTTTCCTTTCCTTTCCGTTTTCCTTTCCTTTCCCCTTTCCTTTCCTTTCCCCTTTCCTTTCCTTTCCTTTCCTTTCCTTTCCTTTCCTTTCCTTTCCTTTCCTTTCCCTTCCCTTCCCTTCCCTTCCCTTCCCTTCCCTTCCCTTCCCTTCCCTTTCTTTCCTTTCCTTTCCTTTCTTTCATACTAGGGATTAAACCCAGGGGCATTCTACCTCGGAACTACACTCCCATTTTCTTTCTTGTCCTTTCTTTTTTTAAACAGGGAAAACACCTCTCTAAATAACTGTGCTGGCCTCAAACCTGCGATTCTCCTCTCTCAGCCTCCCAAGTACTGGAATTACTTGGGCTCCATTGTGCCTGTCTTATTATTTTTCTCTTTACCCCTCTTTCCTCTTGATTCCAAACATTTTCTTTCCCAATATAAACATTCTGTTACTTTGAACTATACTTCCTGAACTTGCAACTTCAAGCCAAGGGTGAATTGTGAATCTCATTACTAAACTGAAAATCTACTTGTCAAGTTAGTGCCTGAGACTAGTTAAAATTTCTACTCAAGCTGAACATGTTTGTTTCCTAAGGCCTGCTGAGTATCTCCAGAGGAAATTCGAAGCTCAACAATATAAGTTGAAAGTAGAAAAGCAATTGGTAAGTAAAACACTAAAATATGGGAGGCAATACAAAATTTCCTTATAGTTTCTCTGTTCACAAATATCCATGGGTCCTTAAATCAAAGTTCATTCCACTAGAAGGGCAAGACTACCTCCCATCCACCCCCAGTTTTTAATTGCTAAAGAAGAATAATGGGAGCAGGCTTGAAACAGAGTCTGGGGGGAGCCTGGCTTTGTCCCTGGCTCTATCACTTGCTGTGTGACCTTGGGCAGTTCATGTAACCTTTCTGAGCCTCAGTTTCCTTTCCTATAAATGATCATTTTGGAGTAGATGGCCTTTTCATGCTCTCTTTCAGTGCTGCAGTCCTTTAATTCTATTTATTTATTTACTCATTCATTCATTCATTCATTCATTTTGAAGTTCTGGAGATCCAACTCAGGGCTTTGCCCACAATAATGAAGTACTCTATCACTAAAAGTCTCCAGCCCTGATTCTATTTATTAAAGACTTTTCTAAACATTTTTAAAAAGTGACAATTATACTTTATTTGAATTGAAAGTTAACCTTTACCCTTAAGTACCGTGTCAGAATTCTGGGGCTGAGCGAATCCCATTGCACACATCCCATTTGTATTGCCCTTACTTTGAACCATTCAGAAGTTGTAGTCCTATTCCTCTACCTATTCACAGGCTCTGGGTTGCAAAACCTTTACAGAGCTTTAATTTCACAATTATAATTTACCAATTCAGAAAAAAAATCTGGGTGTCTCAAGCGATAGCATAAAATATCAATTGCTGAGAATAAACACTATGCATGTTTGAATTTTAAAAAATTGTTCAGTGTTTCATAGTTTAAGTGAAAATTCCACTACTTACCATAAAAAACTCCCAACTACTAAGTTCACTTGGTGATATAATTCTGGTCTATCAGAAAAAGTCAAGGTCAAATCAGAAGATGTTTCTGAAATGCAAGTATGCTTTACAAATGACTTCATTCGTTAAATAGGGTCTTCGTCCATCTTCTGCCGAGTCAAATCACAACCAGAGACGAGAGCTAAGAAGGCATAGAGAAGAGCCTGGATACCAGGAGCTGCAGTTTAAGAAAAACGAAATGAAGGACCAGGTGAAAACAGTCTCTCTCCAGGGCTACCATTATTGTGTCCCTGGCTTTGGTCCTGTAGCAGGGCGTTGCCTCTCTAGGCCTGAGAGGGCGCTGTTGCACACACTCAGTATGTACAGCACCATGCTGGTTGTTTCAGGGGACACAGAGTTGTGCATTTCATTTTCTCAGAGAATCCAACACAGCTAAGTTCATAAACCCTTTTCCCTTGGATTGATAAAGTAACTGTCCATCGTTAACTTATTTGGGATTTTTATTAGTTTCCTGGGTCAGCTCTAACAAAATACAACAACCCAGATGGCTTAAAATAACAGAAATTTTTGTGCCACAGTTCTGGAGGTGGGAAGTTCAAAATCAAAGTGCTGTCATCCCATGTCCCCCGTGAAGCCTATGGCGGAATCCTTCTTTGCCTCTCCCCAGCTTCTGGTGGCTTGTTGGCAGTCTTGGCATTCCTTGGCTTGCAGGGACATAGCTCCAATTTCTGCCTTTGTGGTGTGGCCTTCTCCATATTTCTCCATCTTTGCATGGCTGTCTACTTAAAGGAACACCAGCCATACTGAACTAGGGGCCCACTCCACTCCAGCATGACATCATTTTAACTAATTACATATGCAGTGTTCCTATCCCCAAATAAGGTCACAGTCTAAGGCTCTGGGGAGTGGGACTGAACATGTCTTTTTTCAGGGGACAAAACTCAACCCATAACGGGATGGGATGTGTAGAGTAACCATACATCACTAATGCATTTGGGGTTATGTATGAGCATGAGATCTGTGTCCCAAGCCAGTGTATCCCTCACAGGGTGTGAAGTACTATGGCCAAAATAACACAGATTATCATCTTTAGCAGCAACAGGTTTTCTGATGCTTATTTTATATTACACATTTTAAAAATTGTAGGCTGTACAGAGATTATTGTCATTAAGCTGTTTGCAAACATTTAGGATTTTTGGATTGGCTTTGTGTTCCAGGAATATTGGAAACAGTTAGAGGAAATACGCCAACAGTACCACAACGACATGAAAGAAATTAGAAGGAAGATGGGAAGAGAGTCGGAGGTAAATTCACTCTTCTAGAGGAAACTGTTGCTTTAGAGCTGACTAAATACATAGACATTCAAAGTAATTACCGTGGGCTGGGGTGGAGCTCGGTGGTAGAGCATGTGTTTAGCATGCCCCAGGCCCTGGGTTCAATCCCCAGCACCAAAAAAAAAAAAAAGAAAAAATAAGATATTATCATAGAGATAAGTGTGCAAACTTCTTTTTTAATAGGAAAGCTATCATACCTAATAAAAGCTTTGCTTTAGTATGGTTTACTGAAGACTACACAAGATGACGAGAATATCTGATATTCTGTTAGGATGGCCATTATTAAAAATGCTTGTTAGAGCTGGGCATGGTGGCACATACCTGTAATCCCAGTACTTGGGAAGCTGAGACCTGGAGGATTACAGGTTCAAGGACAGTCTCAGCAAGTAATGAGACTCTCATCAACCTAGCAAGACCCTGTTTCAAAATAGAAAAAAAAAAATAGGACTGGGGGTGTAGCTTGGAGGTAGAATGCCTCTGGGATCAGTCCCCAGTTGCACCAAAAAGAAAAAAAAAAAGCTTGTTAGACTGAGACAGGAGGATTGCAAATTCAAGGCCATCCTGGGCAACTTAGTGAGACCCTGTCTCAAAATAAAAATTAAAAAGGACTAGGGATGTAGCTCAGTAGTAGAGTGCCCTAGGGTTCAATAACAAGTACCACAACACACACACACACACACACACACACACATCTAAAATGAGTAAATGTTCATGCCCATAGGGAAGAAATAAACCCAGTAGAGTTTATTGAATTCAATTGTGAGCAGTGGTAAGGTTCTAAAGTCTATACAGTTATTAGGGGCATAATGTATAGGTCAGTGATGGGCCATAAGATTATATTGCCCAGTGATGTACTGTCTTATCTGTGTAAGTAGTCTGTGATGTTTACCCAGTGATGAAGTTGCCTAACCATGCATTTCTCAGAACACAGTGCTGTCCTTAAGTTATGCAAGATTATACAGGGAAAACCTGAATGCAGTTGAGATGATTCTTGAAAACCCCATAAAGATACCACATTGGCAATTCATCCTTCCCCCTTTCAGGAAGGTATCTAGAATTGTAACAGATCATCACAATACCTAGCCTGTGTCTGGAGACCTGATGTATGAAAATCACGTGGCTATTTCAACACTAGGAACACTCTTAGCATTCTGGAATACTTCTCTTATGAAAGGCCTGCCGACACAGCTGAAATTGATCTCTCTCCCTCTTCCCACCCTTCATCTCCACCCCTGAATGCATATGGATGAATTACTATAAGTTAACTGAGCACACGGTACAATTCCGTAGTCTGTGCCAGGCTGTGCACTAGAGCTTTCATATACTCTGCCTCGTTTAGTCCCCCTAACAGAGAAATCAACTGGTCCAAAGTCACTTAGATATTACAAGGTAGTCTAAATACTTAAATATCTGACCCTGGGGCTGGGGATGTACCTCAGTGGTAGAGTACCTGTTTAGCATGTTTGAGGCCCTGGCTTCTATCCCAACTCTAAAATAAAATAAAAACACATCTGGCTCTGAAACCTCTTTCTAGCAGGTGCAGTTCTACTCATAATTAGTCAGAAAGATTAGACACACATGAAACAATAATAGAGTAAGACTGACTATAGCTGTGCAGGTGAATAGGAGCAAAGATAGGGATGAGCAGGATGAGGGGTTTATGGCAGAAGAGGGCAGGGCTAACCCAGGCCTGAGAAGAGTGGAATTTAGTGAGGCTGAGTGTTTTGGTCAGCATTCTCATTGTTGTGACTCAAAATACCTGACAACCGCCGGGCATGGTGGCGCACGCTTGTAATCCCAGTACTTTGGGAGGTGGAGACTGGAGGATCCGGGTTCGCAGTCAGCCTCAGCTCGTGCGCGCGTGCACACGAGCGTTCTGTCTCCCTCCCTCCCTGTCTCTCTTTCTCTCTCTCTCTCTCTCCTTGTCTCTTTCTCTCTCTCTCCCTGTCTCTCTCTCTCTCTCTCTCTCTCTCTCTCTACTTAGTGAGGCCCTCTGCAACTTCGTGAGACCCGGTCTCAAAATAAAGTATAAAAAAATAGGGCTGGGGGCATAGCGTGGAGGTAGAACGCCCCTGCGTTCAATCCCCGATACCGCAAAACAAAAACAAAAACAAAAACAAAAACAAAAACAAAAAAAACCCCTGACAACCACAACTTAGAAGAAGGAAGATTTATTTGCTCATAGTTTTGGAGGTTTCAGCCCATGTTAGGCTGGGTCTGCAGAGGTCAGGGCATGGTAGTGGGAAACAGAGACAGAGAGAGAAAGAGAGAACCAGGGGAGGGGACGAGGGACATATATATATATATATATATATATATATATATATATTCCTCCAAACCACACCCCCAGTGACCCATCTCCTCCAGTCACACCCTACCTGCCTACCTTACCACTCAATAAATCCATAAATCCATCAGTTGGTTTATCCACAGATCAGAATAGGACCCTCATGATTTGATCATTTCACCTCTGAATGTTTTTGCATTAATACATGAGCTCTTCCAGGGGACATCTATACTCAAGCCATAACACTGAGCTAAGGAGGATGTTCTGGAAGAACTATGCCAAGGTTCCAACAGAGGTCCACATGTGCTAGGAAGGGCAGCTTGGGGTGGTTCTCTCCAGAGCAGAGGTTGGGTTCATGATGGAGAGGCATAGGCCATCACCAGCCTTATATTTAAGGTAGGTCTATGATGAAAAACTGAGTCTAGGACAGATGGGTGGCATCTCTCTCTCTCTCTCTCTCTCTCTCTCTCTCTCTGGCGGTGCTGGGGATCCAATCTAGGGTGTCGTGCTTGCTAGGCAAGCACTGGGTAGCAGACATTTCTAGAAAGACTATGAAAGAAGCATGTAGGGTCTACTGAGGTGGCCCACAAGGAAAAGGAGAAAAGAGAGTCCTAGGACTGGGGTGTAGCTCAGTAGTAGAGTGCTTACCTAGTGGATGAGAGGACCTGGGCTCAATCCACAGGACTGGGGGGAAAAGAAAAAAAAGGGCTCTCTCCAGTCTCTTCCAGCAGGAAGTCTCCTCACTAGATCCATTGAACCCTGGCAGAGGTACAGAAAACAGCCTTCGGAACTCATGTGGAACCAACCTCACTGACTGTGTATAATTTCTGTTAAAGGAGAACTCAAAAATCAGCCATCAAACCTATGTGGTGAAGAAGAGTTGCCTGCCCATCCACCAAGATGCACCTGAAGAAGTACCTGTGCAGGTAGGATGGCTGTTGCTAGATGTTCATGCACTTCCCAGAGAACGTCTAGCCCGGTGGTTCTTACCTCTCACTGTGCAACAGAAGCATGTGCATGTGGACCTTCTAAAAAACTCAGGTGTCCTTTTGTCAATTTCTTTGTTGTGTTTCTTACTGCTTCTCCTCCTACATCATCCCCAGGCAACCACAGATCTGCTTTCTGTCACTAGATTAATTTGCACTCCCTCGATCAGTTTGCGGTATATAAATGGGATAGTGCTGCACATGCTCTCTTTTATCCGGCTTCCTTCATTCAGCATATAACGCTGAGATTTAACCATATTGTACATATTAATAGTTCATCATTCCTCTTTATTGCTGAGTATATTCCATCATATGACTATATCAAAATCTGTTTATCCATTCACCTATAGATGGTTATTTGGGTTGTTTCCAACTTATCACAAATAAAGCTGCTATGAACATTCATTTACAAATCTCTGTGGACAGATGCTTCTTTTCTTTCTTTTGGATAAATACAGTGGACCGGAGTGGCTGGATCATATAATAGGAACATATTTAGCCTTTGTGTGTGTGGTGCTGGGGACTGGACCTCGTACACACTATGCAAGTTCTCTACCACTGAACTACTCCCTCTTCCCCCTTATTTTTTTTTTTTTATCGGTGATAAGGTCTTGTTATGTTGTCCAGGTTGGCCTCGAACTCGCAATCTCTGCTTCAGTCTCCTGAGAGACTGGGATTACAGGCGCGTGTGTAAACATGCCTAGCTTGTGTATTTAACTTTAAGAAACTGCCAAAGGGTCTGCAAAGTACACTGTGTGACATTCCCACCATCATTGCATGAAAGCTCCACCTATCTCTTGGTGGGCTGTCCTTTTTGGGACTCTGTCCTTCTATCTCTAGCAGCCTTGATATCCCCAGGTTTCAGCTCTGTTTTATCAACCCAGGGAGTCGGCCAGGCTCAGCCTGGGTCTCCAACCCTGCACCATGGCCTGCAGACTCAGTGGAGACAGGCTGGGCAGGTGTAGGGCTCATCTCACCTCTTTTCTGTTTCTCAAGGATCCCTACTTTTCATTTTGAATGTCTGATGTATTTAAAACCATTCTGAGCCGGGCATGGTGGCGCACGCTTGTAATCCCAGTACTTTGGGAGGCGGAGACCGGAGGTGCCGGGTTCGCGGCCAGCCTCAGCACGCATGCACGCGCGCACGATCGATCGATCGATCTCTCCTCTCTCTCTCTCTCTCTCCCCCTAGTGAGGCCCTCCGCAACTTCGTGAGACCCGGTTTCAAAAATAAAGCATAAAAAAATAGGGCCGGGGGCGTAGCGCGGAGGTAGAACCCTGCGTTCAATCCCCGGTACCGCAAAAAAAAAAAAAAAAAAAACCCATTCTGTACCTGCTGTGGCTCTGTGGTTGTTTTGGGTGGGGAGTCCCTGGCACTCTGTCTTGACTGGAAGCGGAAGTTCACAATACCCACTTCTTGTGAGGGGTGGGGTGTCAAGAGTTCCATTTTGGACAGGTTGAGTTAGAAGAGATCTGAGAGTTTACATACCCACTGTTCCCTCTGCATGGAAAACTCTTTCCCTAGACCTTCAGATACCAACACATCAAATCAAATGCCAATGGGATCAATATCATTCCAGGCCTCAGATCAAATGCCAACCAGCTTTTCCTATGTTACTCTCACCCCTACTCATTACCCATCCTATTAACCTATTTTATTTTCTTCACAGCACTTGATACTTTTTGAAATTATGTCATGACTTTGTTAACTCATTTTTACCTATCCTTCTTCAGTAAAATGTCAGCCCCATGGCAGCAGGCCTCTTCAGCCATGTTCACTGTGCTAACCCATTGTGTAGGCAACTAGACCATAAGAGCGGGGTGCTCAATGTGAGTTTGTAGAATGAGTATTAAATTGAAGCAAGACATGTAAGTCTAAAGCTCAAAGGAGAAGAAAATGAGCCTGAAGAGATACAATGAACAGTCATTGCATAAAGATGGCATTTAATTCACAGGTGTTAGTGAGAGCCCCTTTGTACCGAGACAGAGAGAGTGGGGGACCAGATGGAACCCTAAGAAACCTCAGCACAGAGTTCCCCTCTCAACTGTTCCCTTGAAATTCTTGTCATCTGTTTTTACCGTCTTCTTCTCTTCCTCCTTGAAATCGCCCGTCAGTTTTCTGAATCTTTCCTTTATACTACCATGAGTTATGCACTTTTCTTATTTTCCTGACTAATATAAACTTCTTAAGGAAAGAGTCCTGTAGTCAAAATTCCATTCTTGGGCTGGGGGTGTGGCTCAATGGTAGAGTGTTAATCTAGCATGTATGAAAACCTGAGTTTGGCC
>PVJS01004014.1:0-25000 GCA_004027185.1 Glis glis
TATGTGTTTGGCGCCTTTGTCAAAAATCAATTGGCTATAAGTTTGTGGACTTGTTTCTGTATCTTCTATTCTGTTCCACTGGTCTATGTGCCTGTTTTTGTGCCAGTACCATGCTGATTTTATTACTATAGCTCTGTAGTATAATTTGAAGTTAGGAATTGTGATGCCTCCTGCATGGTTCTTATTGCTGAGAATTTATTCATTATTTTGAAACAGGGTCTCACTAAGTTGAGGAGAGCCTCACTAAGTTGCTGAGGCTGGCTGCGAACCTGTGATCCTCTGTCTCAACATCCCAAGGACTGGAATGACAAGCGTGCGCCACCACGCCCGGCTATTAATATTCTGATTTCAATTCCTTTGGAACGATAGCCAGGAGCATGCTATCACTGAGTCATATGGTGGTTCTATTCCCAGTCTTCTGAGGAACCTCCACATGGATCCATCTCTTAAATGAGATGTTGGTAACATGAGGTTGTGAATATCAATCGAGATAATCGATGCTGGTTACTTATCACAATGCCTGGCATGGTCGGAAGCCAGGCACCTCCATCACTGACCAGGCATAACTAAATGATAGACAACAACACGAGCCCGGTTCCTGGACAACTGGGGTGGAACTGAGACTCTCCTCGGGGAAAACAGATGGTTTCATTAGGGACTAATATGCACCCATAAGACTAAAGATGACTTCCCCTCTTTCGATTAATTATGGGAAAGCCATATTAGCTGACACAGTTATAAGAAGAAGTTGAGCTGGGTGTGGTGGCGTATGCTTGTCATCCCAGTACTTGGGAGGCTGAGACAGGAGGATTGCAGCCTCAGCAACTTAGTGAGACCTTGCTTCAAAATAAAAAATAAATAAAATAGGGCTGGGGGTGTAGCTCAGAGGTAAAATACCCCTGGGTTCAATCCCCAGTACCACACACACACGCAGACACACACACACACACACACACACACACACACACACACACACGAAGTTGATATAGTTATGTGAGGTTTGCAAAGAGGGGATCCTTTCTGCATCCTCTTATCTGGGACCCATTAAAAATATTTTACACCTCTTTCTGGAGATCACCTCCCTGCAGTTGCCCCAAAGGAGGGTCCCAGACTCAGCTTCACCCCCATCACCCTTCCCCCTCCGACTTTCTTCCCTTTTTGGAGAATGGAGGTGGTGAGGGGATTTTTCTTAACATTCTTGGAAACTTTTTTCTTTCTTTTTTTTTTTAACAATGTGCTTTAAAAAAAATAAAAGATGGGAAATAAACATTCACAAGCCAACAGATAAGACCCTGCCCTCCACTTTGGTCTTGCTTTGCCAGTCTTTGTATTTACGTACCAGGAGGTGCTTCCAAGTCCATTCAAAGGGAGACCCTGTCTTTAAGGATGATCAAAGCGCTTTCTCCACCCTGCAAGGGCGCCCGGGTCCTGAGTCTGAGCTCAGCTACCTCACAAAGATCCCCGAAAGCCGGGCGTAGTGGCTCACGCTCATAATCCCAGTACTTGGGAGGCTGAGACAGGAGGATCGCAGGTTCAAGGCCAGCCTCAGCAACTTAGCGAGGCCCTCTGCCACTCAGTGAGACCCTGTTTCAAAACAAAACAAAAAATAAAATAAAAACAAGGACTGGGGGTGTCGCTCAGAGGTACGATGCCCCTGGGTTCAACCCTCAGTACCACAAAAAAAAAATAATAACTAAAGATCCCCGAGACCATTTCATTGATCTCAGCGTCAAAACCCCTTCCGCCATAGAAATCCCGCCCGAACTCAGCAATTCGTATTTCCCATACATCAAAGGATTTGTAAGGTGTATAGTGTATGTTTCCTTAAAAAAAAATGTGTGGTTTCTATGTAACTATTGTCTCATGGCCCTCAAAAGGAAGGACAAACAAGTCTGCCACCCTCCCTTCAAACTAAGAATTCTTGAAAATGAGTCAAGGGGTCTGTGAGAAGAAGCCTGAAGCGCTAAACAGGGACATGTTGCAAAGAGAGATTTTAGTAGGAAAAAAAAGGCCTTCTTTGTTTTTTTTCTTTTTTCTTTCCTTTTTATGGTGCTAGGGATGGAACCCAAAGGCATTCTACCTCTGAGCTACACCCCCAGCCCTTTTTATTTTTTTGTTTTGAAACAGGGTCTCACTAGGTTGCTGAGTCTTGCTACATTGCTGAGGCTGGCCTCGAACCTGCGATCCTCCTGTCTCAGCCTCCCAAGTACTGAGATTACAAGCGTGTGCCACCACACCAGGCTTCCAGTCCGCTGTTTCTGTCCCTCCAGGCAGCCTGCTCGCTTTTCAGTTCCTCCAACTCCACGCTCCATGCCCTGGCTCCGGCCTTCACACATCTCTCTTCCTCTGCCCAGAGACCGGTCCCCACCTCCATCTGACCGACTCCCACTCACCACCACATGGAAGCTTCTAGAGCCACTTTCGAAGGGAAACTTTCCCTAAGCCCTCACCCACCACTGCTTCCCCACTGCATGCATGGTGTCACAACTTCCTGTATTTTCTTTCCATTTCTATTGCTCTCCAGACAAGTAGCAAGCTGGTATTCATTTCTGGGAAGACTGGATGGGAATTTGTCCCCTCCCCGTGAAAGGAGGGACCGTTTGGTTCACCCCAGTATCTCTAGCGGAGCGCCTGGCGGATAGAGGATGCTCAATACGTACACTGCTGGTGAATGAATGAATGAATGAATGAATGAATGAATGGTTCCCCGGGTTCCCCTGGTTATGGTAAGATCACGCCTTGCTCTGCTGATTGAGAGTCCAGTGGTGGGTGGCCTCTGGTGACTTGTGAAGTCTCCTCACCAAGGTCAAGGTCAGCCTGACCTCTGCTGCCCTCAGCCCCTCCCTCTCCTCCCTTCCAAATCCTGGTCGATTTTCTGTCCCTCTCCCAGCTATTGGGTGAAGGTGGGCACTTGGGGGAAGTGTCCCTACTGGCAATCCATTAGGGACATTTCTTCCCTTGTACTTGGAATCGAACTGCCTGTGCGTCCACGGGGAACACAAATATAAGCCTGTGTCCTCCTTGCTTCTGAAATATTTATTCAAACGTTTCCAAATTAGCACCCTCTTAAAGGGCGGCTTGGGAGCTGGCTTCAGCCGCCATTCTGATGGATATCGGGCTCCTTAACGTGGCCCGTCAGCGGCTTCCATCTGCTAGTGGTGGGGAGCTCGGCAGAGCGCGGGGACCTGGGTCATCTCGCATGGCAGCTTGGCCTGACAGCCTGGAGGCTCCTGCTGCGTCCTCCTCCTCCCTGCCAGGAGTCATCATGGCGGGAGTCCTGCCTTGTGCAGGTGCCGGCCTCTAGACCTGAGACCTGAAAGAGGAGGAGCCGGTCCTGGAAAGATCTGCTGGAAGAGTTCTGCGCAGCAGCAACACAGAGGGGAGGTTCAGCATTCTAGCAAAGTCAGAAAAAAGTGTGGCTGAACCGGGCGTGGTGGCGCACGCTTGTCATCCCAGTACGTGGGAGGCTGAGACCCGAGGATCTGGGTTCGCGGCCAGCCTCAGCTTCTTAGTGAGGCCCTCCGCAAATTAGTGAGAGCCTGTTTCAAAATAACGAATAAAAAATAGGGCTGGGGGTGTAGCCCAGAGGTAGAATACCCCTGGGTTCCATCCCCAGTACCGCAAAAAAAAAAAAAAAAAATGTTAAGACCGGGTCAAAGATTCTTGAGTAGCTAAGTATTTATAAGGCAATTGGTTTTTGTTTTGTTTTGTTTGTTTTTTGATACTGAACCCAGGGGCATTATTACCTCCAAGCTATACCCCCAGCCCTTTTTATTTTATTTCATCTTATTTATTTATTTTTTTAAACAGGGTCTCACTAAGGTGCTGAGGCTGTCCTCGAACCTGCAATCCTCCTGTCTCAGCCTCCCAAATACTGGGATTACAGGCATGCACCACCATGCCTGGCATTCATAGGCAATTTGATTAAGGAATATTAGGATGTGATTACAGAGCTGTTTCTAGAATGAAAGTCCTACAAGTTAATATAGTGTACCTTTTCAGATTATCTTTTCCTAGTGAACAAAAGTTATTTGCCTCTAGCTGGGTGCCATGGCACATGCCTGTAATCCCAGTACTTAGGAGACTGAGACAGGAGGATTACAAGTTTGAGGCCAGCTTTGGCAACTTAAGGAGACCCTCAACAACTTAGCAAGACCCTGTTTCAAAATAAAAATTAAGTAAAAAGGGCTGGAGGAGCCGGGCATGGTAGTACACTCTTGTAATCCCAGTACTTGGGAGGCTGAGACAGGAGGAAGGCAGGTTCAAGACCAGCCTCAACAACTTAGTGAGACTCTCAGCAACCTAGAGAGACCCTGTTTCAAAACAAAAAATAAGAGAAGGTCTGGAGGTGTCGTTTGGAGGTAGAATGCCCCTGGGTTCAATCGCCAGTATAGGTTCAGAGTGGTGTTGGTCTAGCTGCACCATTACTAGTGATAATAACGACAGATTCTCTTCCCCCGTGCCACACCTCAGACGCTGTTGGCCAGAGCACTTTACGACAACCACCCCGACTGCTCCGATGAGCTGGCTTTCTCCAGAGGCGACATCCTGACCATCCTGGAGCAAAAGGTGCCAGAAAGCGAAGGCTGGTGGAAGTGTTTGCTCCACGGCAGGCCAGGCCTGGCCCCTGCCAACCGCCTCCAGGTCCTCCCAGAGGCCCCCACAGACAGACCCTGCCCCCCACTCCTGAGAGGCCGGGAAGAGGCTCTCGCCAGCCCAGAGGAGACCTACCAGGTGCCCACCATGCTGCAGCCTCCGCCCCCTGGCCCCGTGTACGAGCCGATGAAGAGCTGGGTGGAGGGGCCCCCGCCTGCCACTGCCCAGGTCTACGTCTTCCCTGACCCGCCTTCCAGTGCCAGAATCGTCTGTGAAAAGACCCTCAGCCTTCCCAAGCAGGTAAGCACACTTCCAGACAAGAGAGACGGGCCGAGGGGCGAGAAACACCAGGACCTGTAGTACCCTCACGCCATAGCCGTCCGTCAGACCAGCGGTGCCAATGTGAACCTCGATCAGGGGTAGTCATGAATGGGGAGCTCACTGGCTCTGCCCAGTGTCCTCGTCCCCCTTGTCATGCATACGTTTGGCACCCCTGTGATGACCCAGCTGCCCAAGATGGGCCGCACTGTGCAGTAAATTGAAGGCTTGGTGGAGCTGTGCGTGGAAGCACTGTGGATGTTCACAGTGGTCTCTCCTCTAGAAAATGAAGGATGTAAATAGTGGCCTCTCTTCTACTAAAGGAAGGACCTTTATTTTATTCCTTCCGGTGTTCCCAGCACCGCACCAAGCCTTGCACGTGGTGGTTCCTCGATATTTGATGAGCAAGCTGGGTGTGGTGGTGCATGCCTGTAATCCCGGTTCTTGGGAGGCTAGACAGGAGGATTTCAGGTTTGAGGCCAGCCTCATCAACTTAGTGAGACCCTGTTTCAAAATAAAGGATCAAGCCAGGCGTGGTGGCGCACACTTGTAATCCCAGTACTTTGGGAGGCAGAGACCAGAGGATCTGGGTTCATGGCCAGCCTCAGCTACTTAGTGAGGCCCTCCGCAACTTAGTGAGACCCTGTTTCAAAATAAACAATAAAAATAGGGCTGGGGGTGGAGCTCAGAGGTAGAATGCCCCTGGGTTCAATCCCCAGTAGTGCAGGAAGGAAGGAAGGAAGGAAGGAAGGAAGGAAGGAAGGAAGACTAGGGGTGTAGCTCAGAGGTAGAATGCCCCTGGATTCAATCCCCAGTTATACACACACACACACACAAACATACGCACACACACACACACATTTGGTGAGCAAATGGATTAGCGAATTGGTTTGCACGTTCTAATGAACATGTATGACATTATAATCTTTGTAACATCAGTTTTTAAAAACAGAGGGAAAAGTTAGGTGGAGCATACCTGTAATCCCAATACTTGGGAGGCTAAAACAAGAGGATTACAGGTTGGAGGCCAGCCTCAGCAATTTAGCAAGACCTTGTTTCAAAACAAAACTTAAAAAGATCTGGGGTTGTAGCTCAGAGGTAGAATGCCCCTAGGTTCAATCCTTAGTACCCCCATCACCACCACTACCACCACCACAACAACAACAAAAAAAAAAAAACAGAGGAAAAGTTGGGTATGGTGGCGCACACCTATAATCCCAGTCTTGGGAAGCTGAGACAGGAGGATTGCAGGTTCAAAGCCAGCCTCAGCAATTTACTGAGTGAGACCCTGTTTCAAAAAAAATTTTTTTTTGGTACTGGGGATTGAATCCAGGGGCATTCTACCTTTGAGCTCCACCTCCAGCCCTATTTTTTATTCTTTATTTTGAAACAGGGTCTCACTAAGTTGCGGAGGGTCTCACTAAGTAGCTGAGGCTGGCCGCGAACCTGCGATCCTCCTGTCTCAGCCTCCCAAGTACTGGGATGACAAGCGTGTGCCACCACGCCCAGCTTCAAAATTTAAAAACTAAAATAGGGCTGGAGATATAACTCAGAAGTAGAACGTCGTTAGGTTCATCCCCAGTACCACAAAATAATAATAATAATAATAATAATAATAATAATAACAATAACAGAGGAAAAGGAACACATAGTCAATGAAGAATATCAAAATTTATTTTTAAATAAGAAAAGGAATTCAAAGAAGAAAGGAGAAAGATGACATATCATTTCTTCTCCCGAGCCCCGGCGCCCGGCGGCCTTAGCAAGGTGTTGAGAACGCAGAGGGGATT
Organism: Glis glis; assembly: GCA_004027185.1. NCBI lineage: Eukaryota > Metazoa > Chordata > Mammalia > Rodentia > Gliridae > Glis > Glis glis. The sequence goes on from PVJS01004014.1 coordinate 6,705, forward strand.
AGCAGTGCCCAGTCCCTGTGGACATTTCCTGCCATCAGACGCTTGGCTCTCAGCTCCAGTGACACGTCCCGCCTGGCCTGACCATCCTGGCGAGGTCTGGGCCAGAGAGAGGCTGTTGCCTGTGCATGCGCAGTGGGGGCCCTGGGCATGTGCTCCCAGCACCGCCCGCGAATGAGGACCTGGAGTTCCCAGCTCTTCGAGCAACAAGGCATAGACCCGGGCAGTTGTCACGCAGAGCAGCTGTCACGCACAGGCGCTGGCCCCCGACACCGGAGGAGGCAGGTCTCAGACACAGTCCGTGGGGTGGACCCTACCTCCCTTTTCTGGAACAGCTGGCCCGGTCTCCACCTGGCATCTCAGCTGCTATCAGAACAGCTGGCACAGGGCGGGGCTTTGCGGGGGCTTCTTCTAAGAACAAGCGACACTAGGTGAAATCAATTTGATTTTCTTTCCAAAGCCACTAAAGAACAAACATCAGTGAGCCGGGCGTGGTGGCGCACGCTTGTAATCCCAGTACTCGGGAGGCTGACACCGGAGGATCCAGGTTTGCGGCCAGCCTCAGCTACTTAGTGAGGCCCTCCGCAACTTAGTGAGACCCTGTATCAAAGTAAAAAATAAAATAGGGCTGGGGGTGTAGCTTGGAGGTACAATGCCCCTGGATTCCATCCCTAGTACCACCAAAAGAAAGAAAGAATGGAAGGAAGGAAAGAAGGAAAGAAGGAAGGAGGGAGGGAGGGAGGGAGGGAGAGAGGGAAGTTCCCCAGGTGTTTAACTGTGGCCACCTTGAGAACCCTGCTCAGGTGCAGTGCGGCCCTGAATTCCCCGGGCTGACTGTGGTTTCCCTGGTTCCTGAGGGACACGGTGAGGACTCAAATAGTTGGCCTGTTTCCTGTCAACTTCATACTGAGGCTGGCCTCAAACCTGCGATCCTCCTGTCTCAGCCTCCCAAATACTGGGATTACAGGCATGCGCCACCACGCCTGGCTTGCTTTTTTTTTTCTTTAGTTCCCTCTCTGTTTGCCCTAGCTATATTTTTCGCTGTGTGTGTGTGTGTGTGTGTGTGTGTGTGTGTGTGTGTGTGTCTCCTCTGTCACTTAGAAGTCCAGTGTTCTGGCTCCCTCGGCTTCTGGGGCAGCCACTGTCCCTCAAAGGCACTGGGACACCCCACACCATCTGTGTTTTTCTGTGTCCTCTGTGTCGGGAGAGGAGGGACCCAACCCCTTCTAAGGTCAGCTCCAGTTACACTTTGTGGAAATTCTAAATAACTTCACGTCTTTCCCTGCTCTGAAATTAAAGGAGCTAGAAGAACTGTTAGGTTACTGATTACAGTCGAGAATTTTCTGGTCCACAGAAGGCTGGCATCTCTTCCCTGTTCAGGTAATCTAGCCTTTAACCCTGAGTCGGGGACTCCCTGGGAGATACCTTCCGAGCAGAAGCAGCCATTGGTGGAGCCAAGCAAGGCTGAGCCACTGGCTTCCACCGGCTGGGGCCACAGTCCCTTTTATACTTGTGTCGACCATCTCTAGATTCAGCGTGGCCCCAAATTAAAAGCCAAGATGGTGGAAACTTGCCACTGGTATCAAGTTGTCCTAAGAGAGCCTAGATCTCCGTGGCCGAATTCAACATCTCTACCACTGGAAGGGCCCTCTGTGGACCTCTGAGATTAGAACGACTCTCCATTTAACAGATGAGGAAACTGATCCCAGGGAGGTGAAACCACCCGTCCAGGCTCACGCACCTGTGAATACAGAGCTGAGACCAAAGCTTCTAGTGGTGTCCGTGCCCTTGTTTAAGGTAGAGCCCAGCCGGGCATGGTGGCGCACGCCTGTAATCCCAGTACTTGGGAGGCTGAGACAGGAGGATCACAGGTTCAAGGACAGCCTCAGCAAGTAGTGAGACTCTCATCAACCTAGTGAGACCCTGTTTCCAAATAAGAAATAAAATCGGGCTGGGGGTGTAGCTCAAAGGTACAATGCCTCTGGGTTCAATCCCCAATACCACAAATAAATAAGTAAATAAATAAGGTGGAGCCCTTGTCCTTCCGGGCCCGTGCTGTCCTTTCCCCTGGCTCCAGCTGAAGCTACTCTTTGCATTTTACTCTGTGTTAAAGCTTCACCCTCAGATCCTAAGGACACAGCTCAGTCACTAGGATCAATCAGGAAAAAACAAAGCCAGCACCCCGAAGCCCCCGTTCCTTCTTCCAGTTACACCCCGCCCCCCCATAACCACTATCCTGAGCTGTTTTACTTTTTGTTCCAACTTCCTTAATATCATATGTAGGCCTGACTTTAAAAAAAAAAAAGCACACACACACACACACACACACACACACACACACAGAGAGAAAAGCCAGGTGTGGTGGCGCACGCCTGTAATCCCAGTATTTGGGAGGTTGAGACAGGAGGATAGCAGGTTCGAGGACAGCCTCAGCAAGTAATGAGACTCATCAACCTAGCGAGACCCTGTTTCAAAATAAAAATAAAGCCGGGTATGGTGGTGCACGCTTGTAATCCTAGTACTTGGGAGGCTGAGACAGGAGGATCGCAGGTTCGAGGATAGCCTCAGCAATTTAGTGAGGCTCTCAGCAACCTAGTGAGACCCTGTTTCCAAATAAGAAATAAAAATCGGTCTGGAGGTATAGCTCGAAGGTAGAATGCTTTGGGTTCAATCCCCAGCACCACACACACTCACACCATTTTTTAGTTCAGTTTTAATTCCAAGAGGAGACGCTTTGGTATTTCAAGTGTAAAGGGCCCGAGTTCCTGGTGCAATTGCCCTTGGCCCCACTAGTTCCTGAACCGCAGTTCCTCCTGCCTCCCTACGCCTGGGGGAAGGTTTCTCAGGCCGGCTCCTTCCTTGGTTACAAACCGGAATCCACATTTTCTCAGAAATGCTGGGCATTTCTGAAGTGGCTCTTTTCATCTGAAATGTCACAGCCAGGAAAGTCCCTGAGCTCTCTGTAGGTGTTCTCGCAGGCATCTGTGACCCACGGAGGTGACCATACAAATAAAGTGGGCCTGAGGTTCTGGGGGAGTAACAGGTGACGGAGCCGTGTTGGGATAGGGTCTGTGGTGGGAGGAGATGAGGGGGTGACGGCCAATGGCCGGGACAGTCCTGCATGGTCCCTGGGCTTGGACAGTGCAGGGCCTCTCAGGCCCAGTGAGGAGCTTGAATTTAACTTAAAATACAATGGAGCCAGGCAGGTGATACAAGCCTATAATCCCAGTACTTAGGAGGCCGAGCCAGGAGGATTGCAGTTTTGAGGCCAGCCTCAGCAAATAGTGAGACTCTCATCAACTTAGCAAGATCGTGTTTTAAAATAAAAATAAAATAGGACTTGGGGGTATAGCTCAAAGGTAGATTGCCCTGGGTTCAATCCCCAGAACCTCAATCAATCAATCAATCAAGAAATAAAACACAATGGAGACCACTGATGAGGTTGTCCTGGCCCAATTGGCCCGAGGTCACCAGGGACAAAGCCAGGTTTATTAACCGATGAGTAAGATTGCAGAGGAGAGAACTCTCAATCAAGTTATCTCACCAACAGAGGAAAGGGTACTCTACTTATGGGATTGGGGGAACAGGTGGGATGGTGGAATTTAAGTATAAAATAATCAAAGTTATATCATGATGGGCTCAAAGGACTCAGCAAGGTCTTTCCTTGGGAGTCATAAAATAGGAATAGATGTGGAATGCTGGGCGCAGTGGTATAGACCTGTCATCCCAGTACTTGGGAGGCTGAGACAAGAGGATCGCAGGATGGAGGCCAGCCTGGACCACAAACTATAACAATGAACAACGACTGGGCAGATGCTCCCGGGAAATGCCAGTCGGTTGTAAACCGTACCCTCTGCAGGATGCAGTCTCCCCTCCTGAACCCACTCCTGAACCTGCCCCCCATCTCTCTCCCGCCCTCACTCGTTCCCTCTGTCATCTTCCACCAAACAAATCGCCCAGGTCCCTGCTGCCTCCCAGTCACGCCAGCAAGAGCTGTCATGCACGTTCCTCTGGTCGCCTCCTATCCCCCATCAATCAGCGCTCATCCTCAGACAGCCCTGTCCCCCCAGATGTCATTAGATGCCCCCTGTACATTCTGAAAGCTCGCTCTGGCTGCTGGCTTCGGCCTCAGCATCCTTAGATGAAGATGTGAGTGAGTGTTAGAGGCCCGGCCTCCCAGTCCCTAGGGAGCCTCAGAGTCACCGGACTAGGTTTTTCTCCCTGCAGGCTCCCAGGCTCCCCAGCACTCACAGATTCTAGCCGCTTCCCACGTGAGGCGGATGCAGCTGCTCTGGTCCACCCCATGAGGAAGACTGCCCGCCACCTTGGGGACCCCACCCCCAGCCTCCTGCTATTGCCAGTCTCCAGGGTGAAGCATCTGCCCGTCAGCGGTGCTGGGTGAACTCTCAACAGCGCCCACCCCGCTGTCTTGGCGGTCTGAGACATGACTTTGAACATGACCGTGATCCGTGGCGTAACATTTCCCTTTCTTTGGTTTCCTTCTTTTTCTCTCCAAGACCGTCTTTGTGCTTCCCAGACCTGCACGAACCTCATTGCCAGTTCTGCCCTCCCAGGTATACGACGTGCCCACCCAGAGCCGGGTCCCCTCGGCCCTTAAGGTGAGTCTCATTCAGCCGCCCCGTGACCCCCCACCCCTGCTTGGACCTGCCTGCCGGGCCGCGGCTCTTGTGGGAACTGAGGATCGGCTGGGCTCTCCGCTGGACACGGGCAGGGAGAGAGGGCAGGAGGGAGAAGGGCGGGCTCGCCTGGTTCTGCTGGGAGATGCAGGTGCTGGATGGCGGTGACGCATGTTCAAGGCAACTCTCCTCTGGGGCTTTCCTCGCATCCGCACTGAGCATTACTTACCTGAAAGACACACCCAGTAGCAGTGTACCTGTTCCTGCTGGAGCCTCCTCCCTTAGCTCGGGGACAGGCAGGTCATCTCCAGCGCATCCTCCTGAGCTTCTCTTACCTGTTCAACCCTGTTCTCACTCAGCCCCGGTGTGACCCTCGGCGGGTCACAGAAAACAGACATGATGGATACCAGGGCAACGCACAGCCCTTGGGTGCAAAGTTTTTTGTTTGTTTGTTTGTTTTGCAGTACTGGGGATTGAACCCAGGGGCATTCTACCTCTGAGCTATTTTTTATTCTTTATTTTGAAACAGGGTCTCACTAAGTTGAGGAGGGCCTCACTAAGTAGCCGAGGCTGGCTGCGAACCCGGATCCTCCGGTCTCAGCCTCCTAAGTACTGGGATTACAAGCGTGCACCACCACGCCCGGCTTTGGAAATCATCTTTTAAAGCTCCAAGTCTATTGATGAACATACAGTCACTGCCATACATAGGCTTCTTCCAGAAGCATTATGACCAGAGCCCCAAAGTGTTCGGGGATTTGTGTCTTTCATTAGGAAAAAAGCCACTGGGATATGGAGTGTTTGTGATAGTAGGATTAGGAAGGAAAAATTGAAGTTGTCCTCTTTGGTGCTCTTTCCTTAGGAGCTGGAGAAGCAGCCGTTATACGATATACCAGGCAGCCCCCAAAAGGCCACTCTCCATCTTCCACCCAGCCAAGCAAGGGTGAGTTCCAACAGGTGCTGAGCTGCGAGGCTCTGAAAACCTAAATGCCAGCTGAGAAATTTCATTAGCTTGATGTGTCGGTCAGCTTTCCGTTGCTGTGACAAAATGCCTGAGAATAACAACTTGCAAAGAGGAAAGGTTTATTTTGGTTCAGAGTTTCAGAGTCTTCAGTCCATGGTCACCTGGCCTGTTGCTTTTGGACCTGTGGCGGCACAGTACATCACAGCGGGAGCACATGGTAGAGAAGTCCGTGCAGTGCATGGTGGCAGGGAAGCAAAGAGACAGGAAGAGGAAGGGCCCCACTACCTCCTTCAGGGGCCACGCCCCCTGATGACCTCACTTCCTCCAACTAGGCCCCGCCTCTTAAAGTTTCTACCACCTCCCAGTAGCACCACAGGCTGGGGACCAAGCCTTTATTTAATACATGGGCCTTTGAGGGACATTCAAGATCAAATGATAGCACTTGATCGAACATCAGAATGCAAATTCCTCATAACAAATCTTATTGCATTTGAAGGAAAAACCCCTAATTGCCCTGAAGTTCAGAAATAGGATTAGCAAGCCAGGCGTGATGGCGCACACTTGTCATCCCAGTACTTGGGAGGCTGAGACCAGAGGATCCAGGTTCGCGGCCAGCCTCAGCTACTTAGTGAGGCCCTCCACAATTTAGTGAGACCCTGTTTCAAAATAAAGGATAAAATAATAGGGCTGGGGGGTATAGCTCAGAGGTAGAATGACCCTGGTTTCAATCCCCAATACACACATACACACACAAACACACATATATATGTATATCATATATATGTATATGTGTATATATAATGTATATATTTGTATATATATATAATCCCCTATATATATATGTAAGGATTCTGAGCTGAGCTATAAGAGGGACAGGTGGCAGACAAGGTGGGGCCGGCATGGTGAAAGTGGAGAGAAAGGAGGCTTTAAAAAAAAAAGGCAGACCCAGACTGCGAGGGGCTTTGAGTGACAATAGCACTAGGGAGCCACAGAAGGATCTGGAGCCGGGCAGAGACAGTCAGACTCCGGTGCCTCGATCCCTCTTTCCTGGCTGCTAATAACCTGGTCCACTTTGTGTGGCTCTTCTGCAGGCGCAAAATGTCCCCCTGACAACCACCATCACCTTCAGAAGAGAGGGCTGCGACACACTACTTGGTCCTCAGAAGCCCGAGTGGATTTACGACACCCCAGTGTCCCTGGGAAAGGCCTCTCAAGCCGGCTGCGCTGCAGAATCGGGCCCGACTGCTGCCCCTGGCTCCATCGCCACTGTCCAAAGATCTCCGAGCAGCAGAGCCAAGACCCTCCCTCTGCAGCCAGGCAACAGCAAGTCCATGGAGAAAAAGCTGAGCCTTCCAGAAGTCCTCTCTTGTGCCTCCCTCGTCCCCGCTGAAAAGCTCCCTTCGGACACAGGCACCAGCTACAAGGTACCGTCCAGCTTTCTGGTCCCCCGGGTGGAACAGCAGAACACAAAGCCCAACATCTACGACATCCCGATAGCGAAGGCTGGGGGGCAGCTGTGGGGAGCCCCGGAGGCGCTGGAGAAGCCCAGGGTCAACTCCTCCTGGCTGTCCACCCGGACGACGTCCCTGTCCACCGAACGGGACCGATCGTCCATTTCCAGCACTGACAGTCGCGCCAGCGTGGTTTCCTCCTGCTCTTCCATGTCCGACTCCTCCTCCAGCTCCTTCTCAGAGGAGTCAGCCAAGGAGCTCTCCCTGGACCTGGATTTGGCCAAGGAGACAGCAGTGGCCCTCCAGCACAAAGTGGTCAGCGCTGCGGCAGCCCTGCTGCTCTTCGTCAGCCGGACGTGGAGGTTCAGAGACTCCCTGGAGGCCAACATCAACGCCATCCGCAGGGCCGCGGGCCACACGGAAGGGTCTTTGAGAGAATTCCTAGATTTTGCCCGAGGAGTTTTGGGGACTGCCGGCAACCTCACCGACGGTCACCTTAAGACCAGAATTCGGGATCAGCTGCAGACAATCTCCAGCTCCTACCAGATCCTTCTAGAAGCAAAAGAAAGCCTAGACGGCTGCAACTGGTCCCTCGAAGTTCTCGTGACGGACGAAGTGCAAAACAGCCTGGATGACCTTGAGAGGTTTGTCATGGTGGCACGGATGGTTCCAGAAGATGTCAAGAGGTTTGTCTCCATCGTCATAGCCAACGGGAGGCTCCTTTTTAAGCAGAACTGTGAAAAAGAAGAGACCATGCCCTTGACCCCAGAGGCAGAAATTAAGTGTGAAAAATGCATCCAGCATCCCCAAAGAGAAATCGAATCGTATCAAAAGAGTACTCCTTTTAATAAACAAAGGGAAAGCCAACACTCCCAGGAACTGCTGAAGAAAAACCAGGCCGATGTCTGTGGACAGGTGAGCTCAGGGCTGCCGGGGGTACGACAGCGGCTTCGACTGTTGCCTGCCGTGGGTGTCGCATCTCCACCAATAGAGCATTGGCTCTGGGAGATACGGGATCCATGTCCTGAAGATGAAGCTCATGAAAGTGAACTTCTAGATAAACTCTTACTAGGTTTTAATATTAAGGCAGATAAATCAGGATCTTTGTATCTCTTCTAGAAATTGGGGGGGTTCAAGTCTACCTCTGTGTGTGTGTGTGTGTGTGTGTGTGTGTGTGTGTGTGGTATTGGGGATTGAACCCAGGGACGTTCTACCTCTGAGCTCCACTCCCAGCCATATTCTATTTTTTATTTTGGAACAGGGTCTCAATAAGTTGCGGAGGGCCTGGCTACGTTGCTGAGGCTGGCTTCAAACCTGTGATCCTCCTGTCTCAGCTTCTGAAGGACTGGGATTACAAGCGTGCACTAGTATGCCAGGCTTAGGTCTACCTCTGATACTAGAATTAGAAAGGATTTTTTATAACTTTTAATAACCTGTTTGTTGAGTAGATTTTTTTCCTTGCATTTTTTTGAAAGATATATTTAGTCATTGTCAGCATGTTTCTTTTTCTTTTCTTTTCTTTTTTTTTTTGGTTCTAGGGATTGAACCTAGTGGTGTTCTACCTCTGAGCTCCACCCCCAGGCCTTTTTATATTTTATTTTGAAACAGGGTCTCGCTAAGTTGCTGAGGCTGGCCTCAAACCTGCGATCCTTCTGTCTCAACCTCCCAAGTCCTGGGATGACAGGCGTGCGCCACCACACATGGCATAGCCCATATGTTTCTTAGAGACAGGAGTCTAAACATTCTCCAAAATTGCTCATGGTCTCATCAGCCTCCAGACTCTAGTCACTCTTAGAAATACCTTGCTGGAATTAGTGCAGCCGCTATGGAGATTCCTCAGAAAACTGGCAATGGAGCCGGGCGTGGTGGCGCACGCTTGTAAGCCCAGTACTCGGGAGGCTGATCTGGAGGATCTAGGTTCGTGGCCAGCCTCAGCTACTTAGTGAGGACCTCCGCAACTTAGTGAGACCCAGTTTCAAAATAAAGAATAAAAAATAGGGCTGGGGGTGTAGCTCAGAGGTAGACTGCCCCTGGGTTCAATCCCCAGTACTGCAAATAAATAAGTAAAAACTGGCAGCCAGGCGTGGTGGCGCACGCTTGTAATCCCAGTATTTTGGGAGGCGGAGACCAGAGTATCCGGGTTAACGGCCAGCCTCAGCTCTGTCTCTGTCTCTGTCTCTCTCTCTCTCTCTCTCTCTCTCTCTCTCTCTACTTAGTGAGGCCCTCCGCAACTTGGTGAGACCCGGTTTCAAAATAAAGTATAAAAAATAGGGCCGGGGGCGTAGCGCGGAGGTAGAAAGCCCCCGCGTTCAATCCCCGGTACCGCAAAAAAAAAAAAAAAAACTGGCAATGGATCCGCCATTCGATCCAGCTGTATGACTCCTGAGTATCTTTGCAAAGGGGTTGAAATCAGAATATTATAATGATACATGCATATCCATGTTTATAGTAGTACAATTCACTATTATTATTTTTTGTGGTACTGGGGATTGAATCCATAGGCATTCTACCTTCAAGCTACACCCCCAGTCTGATTTTATTTCTTATTTGGAAACAGGATGTCGCTAGGTTGATGAGAGTCTCACTATTTGCTGAGGCTGTCCTCGAACCTGCTATCCTCCTGACTCAGTCTCCCAAATACAGGGATTACAGGTGTGCGCCACCACGCCTGGCCCAGCACAATTCATAATAGCCAAATTATGAAACCAACCTAGGTGTTCATCAACGGATGAATGGATCACAAAATTATAGGATATACACACAATGGAATTCTACTCAGCAATAAAGAAGAACAAGCAGGGTGTGGTGGTGCACACCTGTAATCCCGGTAATCGGGAGGCTGAATCAGGAGAATTGCAGGTTCGAGGCCTGCCTCAGCAATTTAGTGAGGCTCTCATCAACTTAGTAAGACCCTATTTCAAAGATAAAAAATAAAATAGAGCTGGGGGTGTATGCAGCTCGGAGGTAGAATGCCCCTGGGTTCAATCCCTGGTACCACCAAAAAGAAAGGAAGAGAGAGAGAGAGAAAGAGAGGAAGGAAGAGAGGGAGGGAGGGAGGGAGGGAGGGAGGAAGGAAGGAAGGAAGGAAGGAAGGAAGGAAGGAAGGAAGTCATTTGCAGGAAAATAGATGGACCTGGAGAACATTATGCTAAGTGAGATTAACCAGTCACAGAAAGAGAAGGATCGTATGTTTTCTCTCATATGCGGAAGCTAGGGAGTAATGGGGATACAAGAGGGACTTTAGATAATGGAGGAGAAACCCCAGTGGAGCCAGGGAGGGGGTCTAGAGGAGGATTGCGGGGGAGAATTAGTGAAGGAAACACTTCCACCGACGTTATGTACATTGTGAAATTACCAATGCCAATCTCAATATCATGTATGGGGAAAGAGAGGAGGAGGAGCTCACCAAGTGCTGTGTGCCTGTATGTCCCCATGACTCTTATGTGAGACTACGATGCACCAATAAAATGTGTGTGTGTGTGTGTGTGTGTGTGTGTGTGTGTGTGTAGAAATATTTTGCTGACTGCATTCAGGCCTTATAGAAAAAGAGACTTTAGTTCACAAGTTTCGGGTCCCAAGAGACCCCACCAGCAATCTTGGGGGCTATGTAAGGAAACAGTTTGACACTTGGGGAGTCTGTTCACACTCTTGGTGATATAAGAGCTTTAACACATTCTAAAATTTGAACATTTTTTAATTTCCACATACACACATACATTTTTAAAAATAATGTGGGCCATTATATTTAGCCTTGTTGGTAGACAAAAATCAACTCTTAGGCCGCCAAAGTCTCCTTTGGTTGAAAAGGGGCATCCTGCCGGGCGTGGTGGCACACGCTTGTCATCCCAGTACTTGGGAGGCTGAGTCAGGAGGATTTCAGGTTCGCGGCCAGCCTCAGCTACTTAGTGAGGCCCTCCGCAACTTAATGAGACCTTGTTTCAAAATAAAGATTAAAAAATAGGGTTGGGGGTATAGCTAGGAGGTAGAATGCCCCTGGGTTCAATCCCCAGTACCTCAAAAAAAAAAAAAAAAAGGAAAAGGAAAAGGAAAAAGAAAAGAGGCATCCGTCGGCAGAACATGGTCAAAAACATGGGCAGGACTGCGCACGTTTTAAAGAGAAACTCAACAGGTCTAGAGGACGCGCGAAGCCATTCAAGCTGGTGATTTGAGGTGAATTTATTTTTCAGGCATTCTCTCACCTAGAAGAGAAAGAAAAACCCATCTTGGAACAGAGGTTCGATGAAAACAAAGACTCGGGCACAATGGTAAGCTGTCACACTCGCTCTCCAACACCCCTGCTGGATGCACGTTGTCCCTAGAGAATCTCATGGTGCTATGGAGAATTCACGCTACCGCCGGGACCCACGTGGGGGCGGGAGTTGCTTTTTGCTTTTTCCTTTTTTTTTTTTTTTTTTGTAGTAGAGGGAACCCTGGAGAACGCTCCCGTGTGGAGCGTGAACCTTCCTTAACTATTGGTGAAATGGAGCCGGGCGTGGTGGCGCACACTTGTCATCCCAGTACTTGGGAGGCTGAGACAGGAGGATCCGGGTTCGCGGCCAGCCTCAGCTACTTAGTGAGGCCCTCCACAACTTCGTGAGACCCGGTTTCAAAATAAAGTATAAAAAATAGGGCCGGGGGTGTAGCTTGGAGGTAGAACGCCCCTGGGCTCAATCCCCAGTACCGCAAAAAAAAAAAAAAAAACTATTGGTGAAATGGATCCAGACAGTCTGCCGGTTTATCGTGGGCGGCATCAAGATGGCGTTAAGCAGCGCTGCCACATTCTCTGTGACAGTTCTCTTCTAATGCTTCTGATTGCGACAAACACTGCAAAACTTTGGTTTGGAGTCTGCGTATCTTTGGCATCTTTTTTTTTTTTTTTTTTTTTTTTGCGGTACCGGGGATTGAACCCAGGGGCGTTCTCCCTCTGAGCTACACCCCAGGCCCTATTTTTTATCCTTTATTTTGAAACCGGGTCTCATGACACGAAGTTGCGGAGGGAGGGCCTCACTAAGTAGCTGAGGCTGGCCTCGAACCTGCGATCCTCCTGTCTCTACCTCCCAAGTACTGGGATTACAGACACACGCCACTGTATCTGGATCCCTTCTTGCCCTTTTGAAAAGTTATCAATTTAGTCACAGTCCATGTGTTCATTAGAATGGGTTTCTTATGGTTTACCAGATGGTCGAATTATCTTGCATACATGTATGTAATCCAAGATATCCGATTCTATTTGCAGTATTAGGATATATGCGACAGTGTTTTGAAAACATTAACATTAATTTGTTAGAGCAAAACTGCACCTTTTCTTCTAAAAAAGACTTGTAAATCAGGCAAAAACAGGAAGGGAAGACAGCACGGCCTGCTGCTCAGCCTGGCCCTGATCTCTCGTCTTCCTCTTCTCTAGCCCCCGAGCTGTCTCAAACTCCAGCCTTCCCGTCTGCAGAACGCCGGGAGGAAAGTCCACCTTTCGGAACACTGCCGGCTCTATTTCGGGGCGCTCTTCAAAGCCATCGGCATGTTCAACAGCAGCCTCAGCCACAGCCAGCCCCCCGAGGTCTTCATCACTCACAGCAAGCTGGTCATCACTGTGGGGCAGAAGCTGGTGGACACGCTGTGCCAGGAGACGCAGGAGAGGGACGTGCGCAACGAGATCCTCTGCAGCAGTAGCCACCTGTGCGGGCTGCTCAAGGACCTGGCGCTGGCCACCAAGAGCGCGGTGCTCCAGTACCCGAGCCCGGCGGCCCTGGGCCACCTGCAGGCCGAGGCTGAGAAGCTGGAGCAGCACACACGGCAGTTCCGAGGGACGCTGGAGTGAGGCCTTTCTACCTCCTGCGTCTAGGGCTGCTTCTAGCTTCGTACCCACAACCTGTGCAGCCCGGTCCTCCGGGGAAGCCGGCTGGGGCGTACACCGACAGGCAGCCACAGCTAGGGCACCCGGAGCCCGGAATACCACGTGGCTGAGCAACCCTAGGGTGCTGCCTTACCTCAAGGGGACAGGAAAGAGAGTCAAGGACTACGTGAGGACCTTGCGACACTGACCATACCGTGTAGGATATACAGTGTCAGCCTTCGAAGTGACGTCGTGGAAATCATTTTTGAGACTGGTTACATGTGTGCATGGTTTACAGTCATTCATTCACTTATTTATTGAGCAGCAAATGTAAGTCAAGTTCTAGGGGTCGGAGACGCAGCAGCGAATCAGAGGCGTGCCGTCATGGCGCTCACAATCCAATCCGGGAGACAGACAAAAAAGGGGTGAAGAAATGCAGCCACAGCCGGGCGTGGGGGCGCACGCTTGTCATCCCAACGCTTGGGAGGCTGAGACAGGAGGATCACAGGTTCGTGGCCGGCCTCAGCTACTTCGTGAGGCCCTCTGCAATTTAGTGAGACCCTGTTTCAAAATGAATAAAAAAAAAATAGGGCTGTGGTTGTAGCTCGGAGGTAGAATGCCCCTGGGTTCAATCCCCAGTACGGCAAAAAGAAGGAAGGAAGGAAGGAAGGAAGGAAGGAAAGAAAGAAAGAAAGAAAGAAGGAAGGAAGGAAGGAAGGAAGGAAGGAAGGCAGGCAGGCAGGCAGCTACATCAGGTGAAAAGGAGAAAATACAGTCAGGAAAGGGGAAGGGGGCTTAGTTTCAAAAGATTAGCTTTTGCTGCATCCATTAGAAAATGTACTGTGTTTTTTTCCACTTCAGATTGAATTAATTCCATGAGATTGGTACAAATTTTCTTGAGTTTTTTTATCGATACATTATAATTATACATAATAGTGGGATTCATTGTGACATTCAGATTGGTACAAGTTACGTATCAGTCTTACACCAAAATATATATATATATTTTTGCTCCATTATCCTGCTGTGGTTAAAGATGTGTGTTATATTTGTGCTACCTATTAACTTATTTTGTGTATTATGGATTCTGTCTTGATAGATTCTACTGCTCCATTAGAAAAGGTTTATACTTCAACAGCTTTAAATCTCTTAATAGTTTCAAGACATTATTTAAATATAATTGTGAACTTAAACATCATTTGCAGCGATCCTTTCTTTGACAAAGGTTTTTGTTTGTTTTCAGTACTAGGGATGGAACCCAAGGGCTTTCTACCTCTGAGCTACACCCCCAGCCCTATTTTATTTTTTATTTGGAAACAGGGTCTCGCTAAGTGACGGAGGCTGGCTTTGAACCCGCGATCCTCCTGTTTCAGCCTCCAAGTACTGGGATTACAGGGGCAATCCTGTTTCGTACCCACCAGAATGTGGGTATGAAAGTAAAGTGCCAAAGTAAAGCCTTGATGTCTACTTTCATCTCTCCCCTGCTCCTCGCTGAGATCTGCGGGCAGATGCTGGCAAAGCCAAGTTCTCGTGTGCCAGGCGGGCACAGGCGCACACAGCCACCGCTGCGGTGGAGCAGGCAGGAAGGTGTGGTGTGGACAGGATGCCCACCGCGGGGCTCGGACATGGAAGTGGCGCTGAGCTCTGTTCTAGTCAAACCACCTCCTCTTCCTCTCCTTGCGGCTGAGTCTTTCCGTTCAGGTTGCTATGGTTACATCGACCCTTCACTCCTGTATGCATCTCGCCTTTGTAGCCTGGAAACAGCATCTCCAGGCTGAGTCCCCTGCAGCGGTACCACCTCCAGCTCCTACATGCTGCTCTGCATTTTGTGGGCACTTTAAAAATGTTGATGGTAGAAGCCTGGCCGTTTTTGTGAAGATAGACTCAGAACCCTATTAAAAAGGTCCCCACCTTTGTGAAACTTGGCTCCACAGCTGGACAGAGAGACCCTGGAGGGCCACTGTCTACGAACAGCAGGCTCTTCATGAGTTGGGATCCTGTTCCAAGTGATGGGAAACATTATCCCGTCTGTCTTAAGCAATAAAGGAAATGTATTGACTCAAGTGTCTTAAAATACTCCGGGCAGACGGGCTGCATGTCCGGCTGGATCCAGGGGCTCCAATGTGTCACCAAGGAGCAGTTTCTCATCTGCACCCTTTCTGGGTTAGCCCAGGGGATTGCAGAGTGGTTATGTCAGGTAATGTCATGTGTGCATGCATGCATGTGTGTATGTGTGTGCATGTGTGTGTGTGTGTGTGTGTGTGTAGTGTGTTACTAGGGATTGAAGCCGGGGCACTCTACCACTGAGCTACATCCCCAGTCTTTCTTATTTTTTTTATTTTGAGATAGGGTCTTGCTAAATTGCCCAGGTTGGCCTCAAACCTACAACCCTCCTGCCTCAGCCTCCCGAGTTGTTGGGATTACAGGTGTGCACCGCCATACCTGGCTCAGGGTGTGCCCTTGATTTGTGGCCAGAGGAGAAGGAAGGACTTCATTCTGCTTGCACTAGCTTAGATCAGGTGCCCGGCCCTGACAGTTCCATTGACACACACACACACACACACACACACACACACACACACGCAAAACCTGTGTCCCCTGTGTCCTAAGAGAGGTGAGGTAAAGGTGTTCCTGAACTGACTCAGTTTGGAAGCTCATCCCACAGAAAAAGGAATGTCTGAGAGATGAGTGCTGGGAGAGAGAGAGAGAGGAGGGCCAGGCATGGTGGTGCACTCCTGTAATCCCAGTACTTGAGAGACTGAGACAGGAGGATCATAGGTTCGAGGCCAGCCTCAGCAACTTAGCAAGACCCTGTTTCAAAATAAAAAAAAATAAATAAAATCAGGCTGGGGGTATAGCTTGGAGGTAGAATGCCCTGGGTTCAATCCCCAGCACCCCACCCAAAACAAAACAAAACAAAACAAACAAAACGCAGAGAGGAGAGAGCCGTGCTCACAAATCGGCTTCTCCGCTCCGGGGGTTGAGGAGCCACCACCATGAGCGAGGAATAATGAGGGAAGAAGAAAGGTAGCAGAGGGAGAAACGCTCGTGTCCTGGCTGGGAATAGACAGAGACCTTCCAGAAACGTGGGCACTGCCTCTTGGCACTCCTTTCATGGTCTGGTGCTTGAAGTCATGGCGGCTGGTAGGTATCTTTAATCTTGAGGAGTAGGGGGAGAAACTAGGCAAGTCTAGGTCAAGTTAACCCTATGGTAGAATTTTGGACAAAACATTTCTCAAATGATCAGCCCCTGTCTACATGCAGAGCAGAGTCGAATCTGATGCAAAGGTGACAACGGAGACAGGATAGGAAGGCAGAGGTGCCAAGCCTATTTATTTATTTATTTATTTATTTGTTTATTTTGTGTGTGGTACTAGGGATTGAACCCAGGGGCATTCTACCTCCAAGCTACACCCCCAGCCCTATCTTTTATTCTTTATTTTGAAACAGGGTCCAAGTTGTGGAGGCCTCACTAAGTAGCTGAGGCTGGTCGTGAACCTGCATTTTCCTGTCTCAGCCTCCTGAGTACTGGGATTACAAGTGTGCGCCACTACGCCTGTGTGTTTTTATTTTTTGAGATGACCAAGGTTCAAACCCAGGACTGTGGCCAACACAGTACAAAACCATTGGGTACAAAATGATGAAAAATGCTACTCTTAGCTAAATGTGTTTCCTTCTCTTTTTTGAAAGAGTGGTTATGGGGTGAGTTTCCACTTATTAATTGAATAGGATGATTACTTCTTTTTTTTTTTTTGTGGTACCGGGGATTGAGCCCAGGGGCGTTCTACCTCCAAGCTACACCCCTGGCCCTATTTTTTATACTTTATTTTGAAACTGGGTCTCACGAAGTTGCGGAGGGCCTCACTAAGTCGCTGAGGCTGGCCACGAACCCGGATCCTCCGGTCTCAGCCTCCCAAGTACTAGGATTACAAGTGTGTGCCACCACGCCCAGCTGGATGATTATTTCTGAAAAAAAAATATTTCTAATAGAATTAAACCTAGTTTTCAGCTCTTGTCAACTTTCTGCTGGGCCTCTGTGTCTAATGCCCAGAACTGCATGCCATTTCCTCCCAAGGAAGGAAGAGGAAGCGGTGGGTGGTGCGGGCGGGCGCTGGTAGCAACTTGACCTCAATTAAGCTGAATTTATCAGGAGGATGGTAGTGGTGAGGAGCCCGCTCGAGAGATCCGCCGGCGCGACAAGCCTGGCGAGTCCTCTTTCTGGTTTGGTGGTAACTCATTTTTTTTATAAAACACCATTTTTAAAATGTTATGATTTTCCCCAGCTATGTAACCCCAGGTCTCTAAAAGTTCCCCTTCATGCAGACATTCAGAATGAGGTGTGTCAAGGCTATTTATTTATTTATTTTTGGTATGTGGTACTGGTGATAGAACCCAGGGGCTTTCTACCTCTGAGCTATACCCCCACCCTTTTTAAAATTCTATTTATTTATTTATTGGTGGTACCGGGCATTGAACCCAGGAGCATTCTACCTCCGAGCTACACCCCCAGCCCTATTTTTTATTCTTTATTTTGAAACAGGGTCTCACTAAGTGGCGGAGGGTCTCACTAAGTAGCTGAGGCTGGCCGCGAACCCGGATCCTCCTGTCTCAGCCTCCCAAGTACTGGGATGACAAGTGTGCACCACCACACCTGGCTTTATTTTTTGTTTTGAAACAGGGTCTCACTAGGTTGCTGAGCCTGGCCTCAAACCTGCAGGCCTTTTGTCTCAGCCTCCCACATACTGAGATTATAGGTGTGCGCCCAGCTGAAGCTATTTGTTAATACCGGTTTCCCTTCATTCTTTCATTTAACAAGTATGTATCATCGAACACCTGCTTTTTTTTTTATATTGGGGATTGAACCCAGAGGCATTCTACCTCCAAGTTATACCCCAGCCCAATTTTATTTCTTATTGAGAAACAGGGTCTCACTAAGTTGTGGAGGTCCTCACTAAATTGCTGAGGCTGTCCTCAAACCTGCGATCCTCCTGTCTCAGCCTCCCAAGTACTCGGATTACAAGCATGTGCCACCATGCCTGGCTGAGCACCTATTTGCCCAAGCCTCTGCTGATTGCTAGAGATGCTGCCGGGAACAAAACAAAGGCTTGAGACGTGAGGCTTTCAATCCACCAGGGCCAGGACAGGACACTCCCGAGATGCACCTGGTAAGGGGGGCCCTAAAACACTTGGTAATCAAGGTAAATAGTATTTTTTTCCTTTCTTCCTTCCTTCCTTCCTTCCTCCCTCCCTTCCTTCCATCCATAGATCAAACCCGGGACCTTGCAGACACTAGGCAATAGCTCTATCAATGAGCCTTGATTATATATATATTATATATATATATATTATATATATAATATATACATATACATACTGGGGTTGAATCCCCAGGGGCATTCTACCTCCCAATTATAACCCCA
>PVJS01004014.1:26324-71782 GCA_004027185.1 Glis glis
AAAAAAAAAAAAAAAAAGGGATTTAAGCCGGGTGTGGTGGCGCACACTGGTAATCCCAGTACTTGGGAGGCTGAGACAGGAAGATCACAGGTTCGTGGCCAGCCTCAGCTACTTAGTGAGGCACTCTGCAACTTAGTGAGACCCTGTTTCAAAATAAAGAATAAAAAACAGGGCTGGGGGTGTGGCCTGGAGGTAAAATGCCCCTGGGTTCCATCCCCAGTTTCTTTGTACAGAGATGATTGAGAGCCGGACAGCAGACACGCCTGGATTTGGCAGGGCTTTTGTAAGGAATTTGTGTTGTCAACAGATGTAATATATTTGGTCCCTTGGGAAACGTATAGAGACATCAGAGTATCTCTCATAAGAACAAATGTATCACTTATTAACTATATCAACTTTTATGTTTTTGGTACTGCCGATTGATCCCAGGGGCATTCTACCTCCCAGTTATAACCGGAGCCTTTTTATTTTTAATTATTTTATTTTATTTTGTGGTACTGGGGATTGAACCTAGGGTCATTCTACCTCCAAGCTACACCCACAGTCCTTTTTATTTCTTCTTTTGAAACAGGGTCTCCCTAGATTGCTGAGAGTCCTAAATTGCCGAAGTTGTCCTCAAATCTGCAATCCTCCTGTCTCAGCTTCCCAAATACTGGGATTACAGGCGTGTGCCACCACACCAGCTTTAATTTTTTATTTTGAAACAAGGTCTCCCTAAATTGCTGAGGATCTGGCTAAATTGCTGCACCGACCTCGAACCTGCTATCCTTCTGACTCCGCTTCCTAAGTACCGGGATTACAGGTGGTGCCCAGCTACTTTTAGCATGGGCTTCCAGAGGCTGTGAATAAGATACATACATGTATAGACAGTAGGGGATATTTCATACATACTCCACATATGGTATACACAACGATGTCATAAGGTTCCAGGCCTTCTTACATAAAAAATAAAAATAAAAATAGTGCCAGGGATGTAGATTGGAGGTAGAATGTCCCTGGGTTCAACCCCCAGCACCAAAAAAAAAAAAAAAAGTCCCAGGCCTTAGAAATTTTTTTTTTTTTTTGGTGGTAAAGGGGATTGAACCCAGGTGCTTTCTACATCCGAACTACACCCACTTTTCTATTTTTTGTTTTGAAACAGGGTTCCGCTAGGTTGCTGAGGGTCTCGCTAGGTTGCTGATGCTGTCCTGGAACCTGCGATCCTCCTGTCTCCGCCTCCCAAGTACTGGGATAAACAGGCGGGCGCCACCGTGCCAGGCTAGCTAGAGGGTCTTACGCCCCCGGGACCTGCTGTAACAGCACAGGGGTTGTCGTAGGTGCTCCGGTCAGTTCGCGCTCAACACAGGCGCGGTCTCCTTTGGACTATGTAACTGTTAGCTGAGTGACAGGTTCCGACCTTTGCACGGCCTGGGGGTGTATCGGGTCCGCAGTCACCCCGGTGGCGGCACTTCTGAGTCACCCCGCGCTCCCGGAGCGTGGGCGAGCGACCCCCACGCGCAGCAGAATTCCAGGGACTCGCTGGAAAGAGGAAAGAACCGGAGCGGTGACCTCCCGCGCAGGTCTCGCCTGCGCGCCCCGCCCACGCCGCCTGGCCACGCCCAGTTCCTGGCGTCGCTCCCCATGGCAACCAGCGCTTGGCAACGTCTGCCCCGCCTCCCGCCACGGCTCCGCCCTGTCCCGCTGCGGCGCAGCGGGCGTGTTGCGTCATCGCGGCGCGCCGGAAGTGACCTCCGCTTTCGCCCCCCCCCCAGACCCCGGAAGTGGCAGTTTCAGTGTTTTGCTGCTGGCCCTGAGTCCGGCCTTGCGATGGGTTGCGACGGGGGAACAATCCCTAAGAGGCATGAACTGGTGAAGGGACCGAAGAAGGTTGAGAAGGTCAGCGGCGTGGGCCCGACGGGGCCCGGGGGTGGTGGGAAATGCGACGATTCCCGGGAGCGCGGGGAGGCAGGAAGGGGGAGCTAGCTGTTGCCTTTTATCCCATTCCCACTTCTTAATGCCTCTCGATGGGGTTCATTTTCAACGAGTTATGATGGAGACTTTCCAACTGTAGCAGTGGGGAAGGGTTTGATATGCGCCGTAGCAAAAACAAAATTTATTTTTGTTAAATTGGTGATTTTGTAAAGAATTGCATAGTCTCTGCGCTGAACTTTTAAAAAAAGTGCCTGTCTTCTCAGTTCTCCGTCTTTTAAGTTTTGCTACAACTTTGGAGCCTTTCCCATGATTAGAAATTAATCTGTACTGGTTGTTTTCTATATGGCCGCCTCTAATGTACTGTGAAAATGCAGATGGTAATATTTGTATGTGGCTTACATAAACAGTTTAATGACTTGATGTAAACTCTTTGTGTCGTGTTTAGATGAGCCTTTATTTGACATAGTATTAATTAAGTCTTTTAAAGCCCCAAATTCATGTTCTTTGATTTAAAAAAAAAATCAATCTTTGAGCCAGGCGTGGTGGCCCACGCTTCTAATCCCAGTACTTGGGAGGCCGAAACTGGAGGATCACAGGTTAGAGGACAGCCTCAGCAAGTAGTGAGACTCTCATCAACCTAGTGAGACCCTGTTTCAAACTAAACATAAAATAGGGCTGGGTGGGGGTGTAGCTCAGAGGTAGAATGCCCCAGGGCTCGATCCCCAGTTCCACACACACACAAAAAATCACTCTTTGATAAAAATAAAAACATCACAGTGTGGTATTATTAAATAAACTTTGACATACAGAACCAAGGATCATGTTTCTTTCAGAGGTGAAATTAATTGGGAGGGGTTTTTGTTTTCTTTTATTAGGTTGACAAAGATGCCGAATTAGTGGCCCAGTGGAACTATTGTACTCTAAGTCAGGAAATACTGAGACGACCAATAGTTGCCTGTGAACTTGGCAGGTAAGTTTTTTTAGTCAAGATGAGTTATTTTCAATGATTTTTGAAGAGAATTTTAATGTGTAAATACAGTTCTTGAATCATGAAATGTGAATTATCCCAAATGTGAGCTGTAGGTTATCATTCCCTGAACATAATTCTGCACTCTCTTAGTCAATGTGGTTTATTTAATTCGTGATTTGAAAACTTAAGGGCAAGTTAAAACAATGCTAAGTTGTAAACATAAAGCATAAAAGAGCCACGTGAGGCTAGTAGAGAATGGTGGGAAGTAGGGAAAACTGGAGAGTTCATGTCCTGTTTAAAGGGGAATTGCTACTCAGTTCCAGCCAGCTCTTGTAGTTCAGGAATGTGGGCCTATGATTCTCAGTCTCCTGGTTTTTCCTTTGAAGATAAGTATGAAAACATATATATCTTTGCACCGAATTTCCCAATTTAAAAAAATCCATGGTTAATGCTGGGTGTGGTGGCACACGCTTGTAATCCCAGTACTTGGGAAGCTGAGACAGGAGGATAGCAGGTTCCCAGCCAGCCTCAGCTACTTAGTGAGGCCCTCCGCAACTTAGTAAGACCCTATTTTGAAATAAAGAATAAAAAATAGGGCTGGAGGTATAGCTGGGAAGTAGAATACCCCTGGGTTCAATCCCCAGTACCGCAAAAAAAAAAAAAAAAATCCTTGGTTAGGTTATATTTAACCCTTAGACTGCCAGTTTGCTACCCTTGGTTTAAATTAATTTCTCTCAGAGCCAGGCGTGGTGGCACATGCTTATAATCCCAGTACTTGGGAGGCTGAGACAGGAGGATCACAGGCCTTGGGAATTTAGTGAGACCCTCTGCAACATTATGAGACCCTGTTTCCAAATAAGAAATAAAATCGGAGCCAGGCGTGGTGGCGCACGTTTGTAATCCCATTCCTTGGGAGGTTGAGATCAGAGGATCCAGGTTTGCAGCCAGCCTCAGCTACTTAGTGAGGCCCTCCGCAACTTAGACGCTGTTTCAAAATAAAGAATAAAAAATAGGGCTGGGGGTATAGCTTGGAGGTAGAGTACCCCTGGGTACTGGAAAAAATAAAAGAAAGAAAGAAAATCGGGCTGGGGCTATAGCTCAGGTAGAATGCCCCTGGGTTCAATCCCCAGTACCACACACAATTAATTAATTTCTTTGTATGCTCTAGTAGTAGTTGAAACAGGGTTAAATACACTTTTTAGTAATGCAGAGCGTTTGTCTTATCA
This sequence comes from Glis glis, assembly GCA_004027185.1. Classification (NCBI taxonomy): domain Eukaryota; kingdom Metazoa; phylum Chordata; class Mammalia; order Rodentia; family Gliridae; genus Glis; species Glis glis. The sequence goes on from PVJS01004014.1 coordinate 30,432, forward strand.
AATGTGAATGGCTTTGGGTCGTGTTCAATTTATTCTTCCTCCTGTGTTTGATTATTTGAAATCTGATGGTTGCCATAATATTTTAATCCTTATTCTTGCAGACTTTATAACAAAGATGCCGTCATTGAGTTTCTTTTGGACAAATCTGCTGAAAAGGCTCTTGGGAAGGCAGCGTCTCACATTAAAAGCATTAAGGTGAGTCAGCTGACTCTGAAGTACTCCAGGGGGCTCAGTGGTTGAGGTTTATTGTATGGAATTTGTGTGTGTTAAAGACTGAATTTGGCTGGGTGTGGCGGCACACGCCTCTAATGCCAGTACTTGGGAGGCTGAAACAGGAGGATCACAAGTTTAAGATCAGCCTTAGCAATGTTAGCGAGACTTTCAGGCAACCTAGGGAGACCCTGTTTCAAAACAAAAATAAAAAAGGGCTGGGGGGGATAGCTTGCAGGTAGAATACCCCTGGGTTCAATCCTTAGTGCCATACACACACAAAAAAGACTGAATTTAGAAATTTAGGATTACAGTCCCACATAGCCTCCTAATGAGAGCTATATTCTTAGAAGGTCATGTGACGGCCAGGCGTGATTGTTCACGCTTGTAATCCCAGGACTTGGGAGGCTGAGACAGGAGGATCGCAAGTTCGCAGCCAGCCTCAGCTACTTAGTGAGGCCCTCCGCAACTTAGACCCTGTTTCAAAATAAAAAGTAAAATAGGGCTGGGGGTGTAGCTCAGAGGTAGAATACTCCTGAGTTTAATCCCCAGTACCAAAAAAAGAAAAAATTAACTAAAAAATAAGATAGGGCTGGAGGTGTAGCTTGGAGGTAGAATGCCCCTGGGTTCAATCCCCAGCACCACACACACACACATGTACACACACACACACACACACACAGACACACACAGACTCAGTGACTTGAATTTTAAATTTGGAAGATACAAGGCGTGCGCCACCATGCCAGGCATAAAAATTCAATTATTATTGTAATTCATACAATTCTATAGTTAAAACACACATACAGCAGAGCATGGTGGTGCACACTTGTAATCCCAGTACTTGGGAGGCTGAGACGGGAGGATCACAGGTTCGTGGCCAGCCTCAGATACTCAGTGAGGCCCTCCGCAACTTAGTGAGACCCTGTTTCAAAATAAAGAATAAAAAATAGGGCTGGGGTTGTAGCTTGGAGGTAGAATGCCCCTGGGTTCAATCCCCAGTACCACAAAACAAACAAAACACACGTGCAATATTTCATTTTTTATATAGCTGAACATTTAATGCAAAGACACACACACACACACACACACACACACACACACACACCACCGAAAAATTGGAACAGTAAAGAAAAGAATTCAAATGAAACAATGCAGATACATGAGATTATTATTGCAGTCCACAAATAACTCTGAGCAGAGATGCTTGTTGGCTCTCGCCCGGAAGCAGGCTGTGTAGACGGTGGCTTTCCTCCTGCGGGACGTGGCTGCTCTTCTCCAGGGCGCTGAAGTCAAAATGCTCCTGTTGCGTAGGAGAATGCCTTGTGTGCTGAAGTGCTGCTACATCAAACTCGCCAGCTGAGATCTTGAAAACCCGTGTGGCTGCGTCTTGATATTCTGCCATAGACTCATTAGGCAAAGGCCTGCAGGTTCGACCCTCTACTTTAGTATGATATAAACATAGGTGGTTAGGAATATGGGGCAGTCCCAGCGAGGACCCGTCAGCAGGGAGAAAAAGCATTCCTTTCTGAATGGAACTAGGCTTTTCCTTAGTGCAGTAATTTTTTTAAATGTGGTCGTGGTCAAACCCAGGGTCTTGCACACCCAAGGGCTCTGTCACTGGGCGGCAACTGTAACCCTGTACAGTGATTTTTTATGTGAAAAGATGCTTTTCCTTAAATAAAATATTTGTGATACTGGGGATTGAACCCAGGAACTCGCACATGCAAGGCAAGTGCTCTATCACTGAGCTACATTTCCAGCTCAAATAACAAAGTATTTGTAAAATAGAAATTACTCAACTAATTATACATGGTATCTGACTTATGATGATGTAACTTACAATTTTTATTTTGTTTGTGGTACTGGGGATTGAACCCAAGGATGCTCTACTCTGAGCTACATCCCCAGCCTTATTTTATTTTTTATTTTGAGGGTCTCACTAAGTTATGGAGGGCCTCGCTAAGATGCTGAGACTGGCCGTGAACCTGCGATCCTCCTGTCTTAGCCTCCCAAGTACTAGATTACAGGTGTGCACCACTACACCCGGCTCAACTTACAGTTCTTTAACTTTGATGGTGCCGAAGTGATATGCATTGACTAGAAACCATACTTTGATTTTTTTTTTTTTTTGCGGTACTGGGGATGGAACCCAGGGGCATTCTACCTCCGAGCTACACCCCCATCCCTATTTTTTATTCTTTATTTTGAAACAGGGTCTCACTAAGTTGCGGAGGGCCTCATTCTGAGGCTAGCCGCGAACCCAGATCCTCCAGTCTCAGCCTCCCAAGTACTGTAATTACAAGTGTGTGTCACCACGCCCGGCTTCGTACTTTGAATTTTGAATGTTGATCTTTCCCAGCCTAGCAAAAGCCATCGTGCAACCCCCTGGTGAGGTCGGGGGCCACACGTCCTGGTCAGCTGCGTGATCACAGTGGTGAACAGCCAGTGCTATCTGGCGCGCTGTGTTGCTAAGCTCCGGCACTGGCTAGACCAGGAGCGTTAAACGCATCTCACCTTACCTCAGGTTTGTCAGGACGTAACCCCATCGCAGGTTGAGGAGCATCTGTGCTTGCTAGTCAGTGAATTTTAAAAGTCCTGCTTTCAGCCGGGCGTGGTGGCACATGCTTGCAATCCCAGTACTTGGGAGGCTGAGACATGAGGATTGTGGGTTCGCGGCCAGCCTTAGCTACTTAGTGAGGCCCTCTGCAACTTAGTGAGACCCTGTTTCAAAATAAGGAATAAAAAATAGGGCTGGGGGTGGAGCTCAGAGGTAGAATGCCCCTGGGTTCAATCCCCAGTATCGCAAAAAAATAAAAATAAATAAAAGTCCTGCTTTCTATACAGTTTATGATTTAATTTTATAGCCACATTTCTTGATGGCCAGTGGAAAGTATCTGGGAAGACGAGGTTTGACTGGGAATTTCTAGTGATTTAAGTGGTTGTTAAAGCAAAGGATGATTCATTTGCCCAACGAATTCTTAAGACTATTCCTGGCTTTTCACAGAACGTGACAGAGCTGAAGCTTTCCGACAACCCCGCCTGGGAGGGGGATAGAGGCAACACGAAGGGCGACAAGCACGACGACCTGCAGCGGGCGCGCTTCATCTGCCCCGTGGTGGGCTTGGAGATGAACGGCCGGCACCGGTCAGCAGCGGGCGCGGGCGGGCGGGCCGGCGGGGCACGCGGTGGAGTCACACGGGCTCCTGGGGCATGCCCAGCCTTGGAGGAGCGGGGCTGTCGTGAGATGCCCATTCCCTGGAGCAGTCCCATTCCATTCTGACCGCTTGCCTTACTGCCTGGGGCCCTCTGTTCTTGAAAGAAGGAAAAGCCCAGGAGAGTGGAACTTTAGAAAGTTCTCACGACACTTAGGAGACCCGTGTTTGGTTATTTGATCGTCTTTACTTAAGAGACAGAAAACAAAGGGCAGATGTTTCCCATGAAGCAACTCCCATCGCTAAGAATTGCTAAAATTTATGCAGCGCAGACATTGCTACAGAATGTGTGCATTGTCAGCCTGTGTGTGTGTGTGTGTGTGTGTGTGCGCGTGTTTCTGGAGATTGAACCCAGGGGCATTCTACCTCTGAACTACACCCCCAGACAAATTTTTTATTTTTTATTTTTGAAATTGGGTCTCATTAGGTTGCTGAGAGTCTCACTAACTTGCTGAGGCTGTCCTAGAACCTGTGATCCTCCTGTCTCAGCCTCCCAAGTACTGGGATTACTACACCACCACACCTGGCTGAGATAATAAGCACCTTTGTTTTATTATTTTTTTTATTTATTTTTTTGGTACTAGGGATTGAACCCAGGGGCAGTCTACCTCTGAGCTACACACCCAGCCCAATTTTTTATTCTTTATTTTGAAACAGGGTCTCACTAAATTGCTGAGGCTGGCCACGAACCTGCGATCCTCCTGTCTCAGTATCCCAAGTACTGGGATTACAAGCCTGCACCACCATGCCCGGCTCACTTTTGTTTTAAGAAACCCACAGTTCAGCCCACAAGAGGAACTTAGCAGGGAACAAGTTCAGCAACGGGTCTTGCGCTGGAGGTGCCTGTAGCCCGGAGCTCTGATTGTGGGTCCCCTGCCCCTTCCCTTTTCCTTTGCTGGCTAGTCTCTTCTCCTTTTTCTCTTCCCAGTTACTTAGGCTCTGCCTGTTTTGACTTTGTCCTAATTAATAGAGCCTTGGAACTAGAAAAATTGATTTTTTCATTAGTTTGTATATTTAGTAAAGGTTGTATAATAAAGATTAAACTATACAAAGAAATAGAAATAAATTGCTAGTGTAATAAAACATTGGGTCTCTGTTTAAAAAAACAAATTTCCCGATTTGATCATATTAGTAAACATTCATTAAATAGGATTTTGGGGGTCCCTAAACAAAATTTAATTAATTCACTGCAGTGTTATTAATTGGATTTCTGTTAACATATTCTGCATCTGCTATAATCCCTGGGAAATTAGAGAAATTTTCTATTGTGGCATTTTTAGGGGAAAATATAAAACAAAGTGCTTTCTGCTGCTCCAGTCTTACCTTCAGCTGTAGCCTCATAAATCGTTTGGTGTTTACTCTTCCCTACCGTATACCCACCCGCACTCTCCACCTCTGCAGATGGACCTAGAAATAAACACGCATTCTTTCCTAATAGTCATGGGATCGTTTTATACATATTTTACAGTCTCTTCTTTTTCTACTTCCCTGTCTAATCTAAACGTGTTTTCATAGCCTTGCATAACAATATACCTTATTCTTGGTAACAGCTATGTGGGTATTCGTAATTTATTTAACCAGTCCCCTACTAATGAGCATTTAGGAGGTTTCCTTTTTTCTTTGTGACAGCGCTGTGTTACACAACCTAACAAATACATAATTGTGCATTTGTGTACTTGTGGCCTTGTTTCTATACTAGGCTCTTCTTTTTCTTTTTCTTTTTTTTTTTTTTTTTTGCGGTACCGGGGATTGAACGCAGGGGCGTTCTACCTCCGCGCTACGCCCCCGGCCCTATTTTTTATACTTTATTTTGAAACCGGGTCTCACAAAGTTGCAGAGGGTCTCACAAAGTAGCTGAGGCTGGCCCCAAACCCAGATCCTCTGGTCTCTGCCTCCCAAGTACTGGGATTACAAGCGTGCGCCACCACGCCCGGCTGAAATGCATTTCTTTAACATTTGAGATTAACAATCTTTTTATATGTTTTGGCCTTTACATTTCTTTGTGAACAACATGTTAATGCCCTTTGCCCATTTTTCTATGATGTTGTTTACCATTGCTTTTTAAGACACCTTCAGATAGTCATAAAATAAGCCTGAACCTCGTATATATTTAAATATCTTCTCCTTGAGTTCCTATTCTGCCTTTCGATTTTTTGTGTTCGTGGTTTTAGTTCCATTAAATGCTTCTTTATTTTGGACTGACTTTTTAATAGAATAAATTTAACAGTCTTTATCTTTATGGTTCTTGGTCTTTGCATAAATTGAACAAATGTTGGTGGCTAGTGTGTGACTCGCTTTGACTTCTTGTCTCCTCGTTGGACTCTTCCTCCAGGTTTTGCTTCCTCCGCTGCTGCGGTTGCGTGTTTTCTGAGCGGGCCTTGAAGGAGATAAAAGCAGAAGTTTGTCACACGGTGAGTCTTTGACAAACTCCATTTGTTCCTTCCTTGTAGTTGAGGGAATCAGCCGGTTTAGGATCCTCCTTCTGTTAAATTGATTAAATATTCTGGAGTTCTTTGTGAAATATCGATCTCGTAAGTTCCCTCCCTGAAACCCTCCATTGCTCTTGGTAGCTGAGCGCACAGACTCAAAAGCCTCTTGTGACCTGAGCACTGCAGCCTGTCCGGGTGGCGGCTTCGCCGGGCGGCAGCGCCACTGCTCCCGAGCTCCCCCAGCTCTCGCCGCGGAGGCCGCCCTCCCGGCCACATCCTCCAGCCCGACCCTCTCCACATCCCCAGCCCCTGTCACCTCATCGATCGTGTCCTGGTGCACGTGGGCACGGTGTCTGTTTCTGGACCGAGCTCTTGAGGGTGGGAACGAGTGTGTTTGTGTTTTGATCTCCGGGGCCTGTTCTCTCTCAGGCCTTTGCGCAGGCGTGCGCACATGCCTCGCCGTGCCAGCCGGCCTCTTGGCTCGCACGAAGGAAACGCTGAGGGCATAGCTTTCCCAGTGTGTTGCTCAAGCCCAGAGCCTTGGTGTCTTTGGTGTCGTGCAGGCCCTTGGGAAGCCTGGCATTTAGTTTCACGTCACGAGCCAGCAGCGCCTGGCTGTAATCACCCGTGTGGACCGGCGTGGCTTCCATTAAGCTCTGTACTCTTTCGCCCTGCTGGGGATGATTCTCAGCAGCGTTCGTGGAGCGGCTGTCCTAGGGACTGACTGGAGGGGTGTCCTGGAGGGAAAGCTTTATGAAGGTCCTGCCCTCGTGGATTCCGCTGTAGCTGGAAAGAGAGACACACAGGTCCGTGAGCGAGGCTGTGTCGCTCGTGGCACATGGCTGGAAGCAAGCACACAGGCAGGGAAACAGGGAGAGAGACGGCCCCGGAGGCTTGAGCTGAGCCCCGAGGGCAGGAAGGAGCCAGCCGTGTGGGGCTTGAGCAGCCCGTTAGTAGGCACAGCTCATGCGGCAGCTCAGAAGTGACAGGACCTTGTTAGTTGAAGGAACAGAAAGTGTGGCCGGGGCGGAGGGCAGGAGAGGAGAAGTAGGTGAGATTGGAGGGTAGCGGGGGTCACCTCGCGTGAGCCAGAGTGGCCACATCATGTTTGTGGGTTTTAAGATCAGTGGGAAGCCAGAGGGCAGCTTTCAGCCAGCGCAGGTGCACTTTAGACTTAAAATGTCCCCTCTGTGAAGAAGCTGGGCCTGGCGGGGACATTCCGGGTGCTCTGTTTCCAGGGCTCAGAGGCAGGTGGGGAGGAAGCTCCCTGTTTAAAGTCAGGAAGCGGAATGATGCCGGTCAGAAAGCCACGCTCTTCAGCCGTCCAGCCTCATGTCGAAATGGCTTTCCCATTGAAGATGCCAGTGCGCTTCCGCCGGGACCTCCGCCTGCCTCAGCACCTGGCGTCGGAGCCGCCGCTCTAAGCACGTCACCGCCAGCGGGTGTGCGGAGGGCTCGAACGGGCTGGCAAATAGAGAAGGCGACCGAATGAGCCACGGCAGGTCTCCCAGTCCATACACACAGGCGTCTTGCACGTAGTGGCCTGCAAGAGGAAATGCAGAAACTCAGCTGCCTGTGTTTCTCCACCCACTCAAATCCACACAGAAGAGTGGTGCACGCTGTGTGTGTGTGTGTAAGAAAGACAGACACACACACACACACACACACACACACACACTGTGGATTGAATCCAGGGGCATTCTACCTCTAAGCTATACCCCCAACTCTTTTTTAAAATTTTTTGTGAGCCAGGCATGGTGGCGCATGCTTGTCATCCCAATACTTGGGAGGCTGAGACAGGAGGATCCAGGTTCGCGGCCAGCCTCAGCTACTTAGTGAGGCCCTCCACAACTTCGTGAGACCCTGTTTCAAAATAAAGAATAAAAAATAGGGCTGGGGGTGTAGCTCGGAGGTAGAATGCCCCTGGGTTCAATCCCCAGTACCGCAAAGAAAAAAAAAGAAAATGATCCCCCTTCTGAGCCGGGGCCTGTCATGGCGGTGCACAGCAGTGAGGATTCCTTGTCCCTGGCCTGCTCTGGATTGGGGTTTGATTTATTGGTCTACATCCTGTTTATTTTAGGTCAGCTCTGGAACTGACTAAACCTGGTTTGTTTTGCATGTCTAGTTGATTGTATTCAAACCCGAGGGCCATATCCAAAGACACTATCAAAACAGGTCACCTTATCTCTGCAGTGGTTCCTGCCAGGGGTCAGGAAACTGCTTGTAGATGAAGGCAGGGCCCAGGCGTCCCCACAGAGAGAACGTTCTGCGCGGCCACCTTCTGGTGGTTTGGCTGAGTCCTCCTGCCTTCTCTGTCCATCGCCATTTGCAGCCCCACATAGAGGCAGGCGCCCCGCCCAGCTCCCCGTGCGTGAGCTCTCCACAGCGTTGACCTGTCCCTGCTGGACACATCTGTGCTGTGAGCTGTTTGTCATCCATCTCGTTCTCCCCAAAACTGCCCCTCCCAAGCAGCCACATTGGGGGTTGGGGTGAATGGCGAGGGTGGGCATGAGGGGCTCTGTAAGAGCCACATCCCAGCATCTCCCTCTGCGGGCATCCCCCAAACCCGGTGCCAGGAACCCCTCTGCAGTCAGCCTGGTCCCCTCCAGGCCTCTCCCAGTGGGGGCATATTCTCCCCCATCCAAAATCCTCCCTCCCGTGACACCTGACAGGGACAGAGGGAGAAGGTTGGAAAATACCCCTTTCAACAATTCCACCTATAATGGTACCTTTTCCTGTTCCGAATTTCTTTTAGAGAGCACATAAGCAAGACGAGTGTGAGACCGTTGCTCTAGAGCAGATGTAGCAAATATCTGAAAAGGGCGGAGAGCTTATGCTGTTGGCTTCGTGGGTCCTGTGGTCTGTGTCCTGACAACTCAGTCCGGCTGTCATAAACAACACGCTACCGGGCATGGTGGTCCATGCCTGTGGTCTGTGCTACATGGGAGGCTGAGGCAGGAGGATCACACATTTGAGGCCAGCTGAGCAACTTAGTGAGACCCTATCTCAAAATAAAAATTATTGTAAGGGACTAGGGGTGTAGCTCAGGGGTAGAGTGCCCCAGGGTTCAATCCCCAGTACTGCAAAAAGGAAAAACAAATAGACCAAGCGAGTGGTTCTGGCTGTGTTCCAATAAAACTATTTATAAAGGAAGCCGCGGGCAGTAGTAGTTTGCTGACCCCCGCTCTGGAGCAGCTACCCCGTGTTAGTCAGTTTCATGTTCTAATAGAGAGACACTGGAAACCAAGGAATTGTTTCTGATCGGTGTTTGAGTTTGAATTCTAGAAGCAGGTAGAAAAAGACAGCTTGTGTCTTGATTTTGTTGTTGTTGTTTTGTTTTTTGTGGTACTGGGGATTGAACCCAGGGACATTCTACGTCTGACTTACACCCCCAGCCCTATTTGATTTCGTCAGCTTAGCGTCTTCCTAGGTTGATAAAGTCTCACAACTTGCTCAGTCTGTCCTCGAACCTTCGATCCTCCTGTCTCAGCCTCCCCAGGTACAGGGATTATAGGCTCGCGCCACCACACCCGGCTTTTTTTCTAACTTCGGAAATTATATCTGTGCCATGTTCACTTTGTGAAAGTCTGTCGGCCTGTATGTTTACAATTTGTACACTTCTATATACAGATCTCATGTTAGATTTCAGCGAGCTGGACCTTCACTTAATTCCTGGTTATACACGGTTGTCAGCCCCGCCCGTTGAAGCGCAGCTGTATAGTTTGATAAATTCGAAGGTGTTCTGTTGGTTTGGGTTTTGCTTTTACCTTTACATCCCTGGTGAGCACTTCCTTCCTCCCTTCTCCATTTAATGGCGCGAAGGCTTCCTTCCCAGCCGGCACCTGGTGTGGCACCCGGAGCACCTGGGGGGACAGAACCCGCACACACTGAGGAGCCGGCTTCACGCGCGCATATGTGTGTGAGAAATACCAGGGATTGAACCCAGGGGCATTCTACCTCTGAGCTACAGCCCAACCCTACTTTATTTTTTATTGTGAAACAGGGTCTCTCTCAGTTGCTGAGGGCTTTGCTAAGTAGCTGAGGCTGGCTGGCCTCGAGCCTGCGATCCTCCTGTCTCAGCCTCCCAAGTACTGGGATTCCAGGTGTGCACCACCACTCCCGGCTCTTGGTGCTCAGAGTAATGCTCTACCATTGCCCTCTAGATAAGGTAATCAGTGAGAAGGGCAGAGGGGACCGCCCAGCCTGGATGAACGGGTTTCGTTTGTCACGTCTGATGACAGGCTGGTGCTTTGGGGCGGGAAAGGTGGCCTGGACTGCCCTGCAGTGCCCGGGATCCTGAGCGCGGTCGTCTCTGTACCGAGGCTTAACTTTCCATGTCTTCCCCGTTCCTGCGGCTCCCTCGATGTGTGTAAAGGGCTCCTCAGGATCACGTTGGGACTCTAGTTTGTGTTTTCTCTGCAACAGCCCTCTGAGGCGATTTGAAAATAGGACTTGCTTTGGGTATGAGACATCACAGGGCGGTCCTCACTGGTTTCAGCTGGATCCTTGTTTGCATCACTTTCTGGACTAGTGAGCTTCGCTTTTCCAGCTTGAAGCCGCGCTCCCTATAGGAGCAGTCAGCCTTTTATAGAGAGAGCATACTTAAGTCGGGCGTGGTGGCGCACACTTGGAATCGCAGTACTTGGGAGGCTGAGACCGGAGGATCCGGGTTCGCGGCCAGCCTCAGCTACTTAGGCCCTCCGCAACTTAGTGAGACCCTGTTTCAAAATAGAGAATAAAAAATAAAAAATAGGGCTAGGGGTGTAGCTCAGAGGTAGAATGCCCTGGGTTCCATCCCCAGTACTGCACAAAAAAAAAAAGAGAGAGAGAGAACATATTTAAGTCCACTTAGAGGTGGGCATTGAATTTCCCTGTGCCTCAGAGACCCTATCTGAAGTATCAGATTGGTCACAAAGACGTTCCCAGTTTTAATATTTTCCATTCATAAAGAGCCCTTATCACAGCACCTGACACTAGCAGCTATCCAGTAGAATTTGTCAAGTGAATGAAACATGAGGAACTTTCCAAAGATTTCTGCTCAGAACTTCACCAGGGCTCTGAGGAGAAGCAGCGCACCCGTGCCGCTTCCTGGAGAGGGGACACGATGCCCCGTCGGCTTGGGAACATGGCTCTCTTGGCCAAGTCCAGACCATTGACACCAAAGACCCCCTGCCTTCCCCACGTGGAGAGTCTCATCTACAAAGCGGCCGCGTCGCTCTTACCTGTCAGCCGGTTCAGGGTCACCCAGTAATGCCGCTCTGGGCTGTGGAGGTGTCTGCACCACTCCAGCATGTCTTTCGCGTGGCTGTCAGTCAGTACAAACTCCACGAACTTCCTCGTAAGTACGTAGTAAGCACTTCCAGAATAAATCGTTACATTGCGGGGTGGTCCGTGTTGGAACCTCTTGCTCGGGGAGACGTAGATGCTTCCCTCGGGGCTGGACCCGGGCTGGCTTCCATTTGTCTTGGATTTCATGGGTGTTGGTTGGATTACTCCAGGGGTGATATTTTTATTATTCCATTTGCTTCTGATGTGATGTATGATTTCTTTGTTGGTTTTGAGAGGAAAATCCTGCCCGCAGAGATTAATGACGGAGTTCCATTGAACTTGGGACTGGACTAGGTCTTTCATGCAGTTAATATCTGCCTGTAGTCTTGTAAGACCAGTATAAGCCGCCTCCTGTCTCCTTGATGAAATAAAGATGTTTTCAAAGCAGTTAGCCAGGGTCTGCACTGAGGCCTTGAACTTCTTTGGGGCCTTGTCATCAATGTGAATACAGTAAACGTTTTGAGGCGCATAAAGAGCTCTGAGAAGCTGTACAAACATGGCCAGCCCCTTCTGAACCGTCATAATGTATGCCAAAGAGAAATTACCCTCTCCTGCAGACAGGGGTCTGGTTATGAAGCGCAGCCCCTGGGAAAGCCGGGAGCAGTTTTCCGGTGTGCGGAAGTGAGCAAGTATGTCTGATGTTTGAGGGTTCTTACAGAATTTTGCAATGTGGGGGGCCGCCTCCTTCCCTTCGAATAAAGCCGAACACAGCTCGTCTGGGTAGAAGCCACATTCCGCTGCTGCGGGGCGGGTGGGCTCCTCCTCTGGTTCCTCGGGAGTTGGGTTCCTGAAGTAAAGAAAGACAAGGACACAAGTCCCGGTGCACACGAGGAGTGCAGGCTTTGTGGCTCGGGGCGGGCTCATGTTTTAGGCTCCAAGTGCATTCTTATTACTATATTTTGAGACTTTTTTCCTTTAAACTTCCTGAAAGAACAACAGGTAGAATTTAGAGTGTTATAACTGTTTTCCCCCAACTTAATTGAAGTGTACTAAGCTACGTGTGCTTAAAGTTTATAATTTGACCAGTTTGTTTGCGATGGGGTCTGTGTTGCCCAGGCTGGCTTGAGCTCCTGGGCTCCAGCCGTCCTCCTGCCTCAGCCTCCCAAGGAGTGGGCTATATAGGTGGCTGTACCTGGACCCGTTTTGATGGATGTGTACACCTGTGAAACCGGCACTGCACTCCAGAGACAAGCGTTTTCTTCTCCCCTCAAAGCTCCTTATGCCCCTTTAACCCCTCCCTTTCCAGCCCCATCTCTGGGCAATCACTGATATGCTTTCTGTCACTCTAGATTAGTTTGCTTATTCTAAAATTTTATCCAGAGCCGGGCGTGGTGGCGCACGCTTGTGATCCCAGTAAGGCTGAGACAGAAGGATCACAGCAACTTAGTGAGGCCCTCTGCAATTTAGTGAGACCCTGTTTCAAAATATAAAATAGGGAGCCAGGTGTGGTGGCGCATGCTTGTAATCCCAGTACTTGGAAGGCTGAGACCGGAGGATCTGGGTTTGCGGCCAGCCTCAGCTAGTGAGGCCCTCCACAATTTAGTGAGACCCTGTTTCAAAATAAAGAATAAAAAATAGGGCTGGGGGTGTAGCTCGGAGGTAAAGTGCCCCTGGGTTCAATCCCCGGTAGTGCAAAAAAAAAAAATCTCTCTATCAAATGAAGTTATTTGATGATGATGTAGTTGCTAGCTTGAGTTCTACATAGGTACATGAATAGGTGTAGCAGTAGCAAAAAGTAATAAAGATACTTTAATTGGTTAATTATTACTGCATAGAAGGATCATCTTTGAATTTAGGGAAGACAACTGGCCAGGTAAGATGTCAAGCTCGATGTCACTAGGAACTCTCTTCTGGCTTGTGACTCCTGCTCGCGGTTCCACGACGAGTCACCTCACTCTTCCTCCTGGTTTAAGAACCCGTGCGCCTGTGGTGAGGTTTGAGCTCAGACGCGGCCTGGGTGTCACGCCCTTCCACGCCATTACTACAGATGCCGTTCAGATCAAGTACTGACCAGGCAGCACTGAGTTATCCTTCAGCTCTTAAACTTGGAGGCAGTGAAAACTCTCAGACACGCTGGTTGTGGATTTTTAAGTTCTTGTTATTTTTTGGTGGTACTGGGGATTGAACCCAGGGGCTCTCTGTCACATGACTGCATCCCAGCCCGTTTGAGGCAGGTCTCACTAAGTTGCGGATGCTGGCCTCAGACTTGCAGTCCTCCTGCCTTAGCCTCCAGCGTCACTGGGATTATGTTTATTGTCATTGTACACTTTCTTCCTACTCAACATGCTTGAGAAATAAAAAGCAGCCACTGCCCAGATGTGCCACAAGTGCCACGATAGTGTTTGGTGCTGGGCGTGTTTGCTGATTGCCCCAAACATCCATCCTTAGAGCCTGCTGTTAAAGACATCTTATAAGTTATATAATACTTAAAACTATAAACAAAACTCTCATTAGAGCCGGGCGCAGCGGTGCCTGCCTGTACTCCCAGTACTTGGAAGGCTGAAACAGGAGGATCTCAAGTTCAAGATCAGCCTCAGCAACTAAATGAGACCCTATTTCAAAATAAAAAAGGCTGAGGGTATAGTGTAGAGGTAGAATGCCCCTAGGTTCAATCCCCAGGACCATAAATAAATAAAATAAAACTCATCATAATTTATACATTTTCATATCTGGTCTCTAAAATAAACAGCCTGTATTATAGACATAGAAACTGATTAGGAAGGAGACACCTTAACATGAATTGAAAGTAAAGCGTTTTATGATGTTTAGAAATGTCGATTAAAGATAACGCTATACTATGTTGGGTTCATTTTTGCCGTTGTAGCTTTAGTTGGAGAGGAAGAGTTGGGGTTCTTGCTTCTTGGTCTTGTTCCTGTTGCAGAAGTCAGCCCCTCTCCCCACACTGCAGATTACACCCCGTGTGCGTAACCCTCGCCCTGTGGCGGAGCCCAGGGAGTTGGGTATTTTCAGTAGTTGATGTAATTAAATGAAGACAGGTCCCAGGGGAGGCCCAGTGTCCTTCAGGGTACCGCCTGGGCCAGGTGGCTCCTCCTCCCTCTTATGGTGGTTACCAGCGCATCGCCTCTCCACCTCCACACAGCGGTCATGGCGGCCTGCTCGGGTCGGGCGCGGATGCGCTGGGACACGGCGCCCCGTGGGTGGGCAGCGCGGGTCACCAGCCATTGGCCATGCTGTCATGGTTCAGCACTGGCTTTGCGAGGAGTCAGGCCAGGCCTTGAGAACTCGCTGCGGTCGCTCTAACGTTAACATCCAGGGGCTCGTTGGCAAGGCCAGGCGGCTCCCCTTTAGAGCCCGCGTCTCCTTTACAGCAGCCTGAGCTCTCTTTTCGTTTTGCAAACATTTCCTACTGATTCTTGATCAGTTGTTGTTGTGTTGTTTCTATATTGTAATGTTTTCACCCAGAAATGAAAGTGTATTTATTAAATGTGATTTTCTAACACTAAATTAATTTCCAGGAAATTTTGGTAGTATCTTCCAAGTGTGAAGAATATGCACTCCTAAAATGTGCAGTCTTACTGATTTTTTTGAACCATTTTTTTCTTCACAGACTGTTATATTTAAAATATTGATTTACTGGAGTGGTGTGGCCTCCAGCCCATGAAACTCCAGGGCCAGCTCTACTCGCTGCGCTTATCTGAGGTCACCACGGCCACAGCAGTAGGAATTTCATGTTCATTATTTTTGTCATCTCTGGGCTTAAAATAATGCCTGAAGCACCCTAAACATTAGCAAAGTTTTCTAGAACCACAAGAGTTTATCATATTAGTTGAGCTAACTTTATTTTTTTTTCTACTGGGGATTGAACCCAGGGGCATTCTACCTCTGAGCTACACCCCCAGCCCAATTTTTTTTTTTTTTTAGAAACAGGCTCTCACTAAGTTGCCAAGGCTGGTCTTGAACCTGCGATCCTTCTGTCTCAGCCTCCCAAGTACTGGGATTACAGGTGTGCACCACTGCGCCCGGCTACCTTAGCCATTTTGATGTAAAGAGGAAGCTTCCTCCTAGGATATCACTCAAAACAACCAGCACTGACACACACCTTATTTTCCTTGTTGGCACAAAGTAGGAACTGAAGATTTGGACCTGGTTTGAGGCTCACTTAGTTACCACCACCACCCCCCCCCCGTTGAGGAATTAGAAAATGACGGCATTTTCTTTCTTTCTTTTCTTGGTGCTAAGGATTGAACCCAGAGGCATTCTACCTTTGAGCTATACACTCAGCCCTTCTCATTTTGAAAAATGGTCTTGCTAGGTTGCTGAGGGTATCACTGAATTGCCAAGGCTGCCCTGGAACCCGTGATCCTCCTGTTTCAACCTCCCAAGTACTGGGATTACAGGCATGCGCCACCACGCCCATTTTGAACTTAAAAATCTAGTTGATCTTATACCGTGAAAACATTCCCCCTTTTTTTTCTTTGGCTTAAGCAAAAAGTGTGGCCTTTTTGTAAGAAAAGATGCCTGCAAATCTGCATTTCAGATGTTACTAATAGTCTAGTATTCCATGTTAAAGTCATAGAAGGGGACAAAGAAAAACATATTTGACTTCAAAAATACTGCCTGCCTCGCCCATGCCTGCCGGGTTGAAGAAGCTCTTACCAGAAGCTGCGCTCCTGCTGGGTGTGGGGTCGCAGGGCCACGCTGCCGCCGCCGCCGCCACTACCTCCACCGGGCACCACCGGCTCCTGCTTCCGAGTTGCCTGGCAGGCTGTGTTGACTCTGCGTCCCCGGAGACTCCGTTCTTGTTGATCCTGACATGTAGATGGAAAGAGTTGCTGCTTCTGCTTCTCTGAGTGTTTCTTCAGGACGATCACCTGCTGACAAAAATAAACAAGACAACACAGAAACAGCGGGCGGAGGGCAGCTCGGTGCTCTCCCGCTCGGAAGACTGCTGGGCTCACGAGGTCCTGACACTCGTGGGTCAGGCGTGCTATAATGCTTCTAAGGTTAAGCAGGGGTGAAATTTAGTGAACTGACCCCTTTCACCAGAGGGATAAGGAAAGGCCGTCCTGGAATCTTTTGTCTTTTTGAACATTGTTTGGGGAAAGCCCAGCTGTTTTCAGAGTGGCTTCAGGCGCCTGGTTCAGGGACGGGGTGGGCCGGGTCGCTGTGTCCGCCCCCGTTCCACCATGGGCTCCCCTCCCCCGTGGGCTCTTTCCCTCTTCACCTTTGCATACTTGGCCTTTTTCTTTTCATGTGTGTGTGAGAGAGAGACTAGGTTTTGAACCCAGGGGCATTTTTACCTCCAAGCCATACCCCAGCCCCATTTTATTTTCTATTTTGAAACAGGGTCTCACTAAGTTGCTGAGGTCAGCTGCAAACCTGCGATCCTCCTGTCTCAGCCTCCCAGGTACTGGGATGACAGGTGAGCACCACCGTGCCCAGCTTGGGTACTGGTCCTCTTAGCACCCCTCCCTTCTCAGGTTTAAAGCCTGTCTCACGTGCTGGTGCCCTCTTTAGCTCTACCATGGACAGATCTATTAAGAATGGAGAAGCGAAGCCGGGCGTGGTGGCGCACACTTGTGATCCCAGTACTTGGGAGGCTGAGACAGGAGGATCACAAGTTCGCGGCCAGCCTCAGCTACTTAGTGAGGCCCTTCGCAATTTAGTGAGACCCTGTTTCAAAATAAAAAAATAAAATAGGGCTGGGGGTGTAGCTTAGAGGTAGAATGCCCCTGGGTCCCATCCCCAGTACCACCAAAACAACAACAACAAAAAGAATGGAGGATTGGAGAAGCAGGCGTTCTGCATAGACTGTATTGTTTATAAAGCCTAGGCCCCACGAGCCACCGGATCAGTTAAGAACACTCCCAGAATCCACGCTCCCAGGCACCCGCCGGGGGCCACCCTCACAGGCGGCCCCTCCAGAGGCAGCGCTCGGGGCTGCCAGGTTAGCACTGGGCGCCCGCCGGGACCACCCTCATGGGCGGCCCCTCCAGAGGCAGCACTCGGGGCTGCCAGGTTAGCACTGGGCGCACAGACTTTGTCCCGAAAGCTGGCGAAGCTGAGGAGCCGGCAGAGCCATGGTGGGATGGGAGCAGAAGCTGGAGGCCGGCGCTGGGGACCGCGGGTCGGGGCCCAGAGTGGCTCCTCTCATGGCCACGACTGTCTCCCCCTCTCACCCTCTCCAGTGCGGGGCCGCCTTCCAGGAGGATGACATCGTCGTGCTCAACGGCACCAAGGAGGACGTGGAGGTGCTCAGGAGCCGGATGGAGGAGAGGCGGCTGCGCGCGAAGCTGGGGAAGGTAGTCAGCGGGGCCCTGCCTCTGCCTCTCCCTTCTCAGTCTTGGGGTACACGTTGGGTCTTTGGGTTCGGCCCAGCCTCCTCCTCCATCCCAGAGCAGGTTGCAAATCACTGACTGCCGCTAAGGGGCGCAGTGATGGAGGCCGTTCTTGGAACCCGCAGGACCTGGGCTCAGCCACACTCGAATCCGTCAACAGTGAGGTGGGGTGCTGACAACACCTGCCCAGGACAGTTAAAAACATCCTGCCTAGCTGGGCGTGGTGGCGCACGCCTGTAATCCCAATACTTAGGAGGCAGGAGGGTGGCAGAATCAGAGCCAGCCTCAGCAACCTAGTGAGGCCCTGTTTTGAAATAAAATAAGACGCGCTATAGCTCAGAGGTAGAATGCCCCTGGGTTCAATCCCTAGCACCACAAGAAAAAAAGGGGGGCCAGGGGGAAGGTTGATATTTTAAAGGAAGCTACTAGAGATCATCATACAGTCTCTGACTGGTTTAGGTTGGTGAGTTTCCGTGTCACCGGCTTCCTGCCAAGTTGTTCAAAGCCCAGTGGAACTCACCTGCCCCTCTCTGCAAAACACGCACTGGTGCTTCGGTGAATCCTAGATACTGCTGCCAAGATACAAAATATTTCCCAAATAGACTCGCAGCTGGAAGCAGGACACAGCGTTTCCTCTACACCTCCTTATTGCTCGTGCTTTTTTTTTTGGAGTACTGGGGATTGAACCCAGGGGCATGCTACCTCTGAGCTACACTTCCAGCCCTATTTTTGTTATTTGGAAACAGGATCTCGCTTGGTTGATGAGAGTCTCACTACTTGCTGAGGCTGTCCTTGAACCTGCCATCCTCCTGTCTCAGCCTCCCAAGTACTGGGATGACAGGCGTGCGCCACCACGCCCGGCTTGCTTGTGCTTTTCAAATAACTGGGCACCAGTGGAGGGCTTAGAAATAAATAGTTGCCTCCGTTTTTGAAGGGCTGTCTACCTTTATGGATACGCATGCCTGCGTTGCACGTGTGCAGTGAACAAGTTTTTATGTTTTGTTCAAGCTTCCTACATCACATTGTATATATGTTACCACTGGCAGAGAAAGGGGGACTGAGGCCGCAGGTATCTTTAGCGCCACCTTTTGGGTACTTAGGAAAATGGTACTTTAAATTGAACATTGTCCTATTTATCATTTCTGCAACTGAGTTCATGCAAACACAGCTGTGTTATTTTAGCTTGGTTAGTTCATTTTCTTTGTATTCTTACGGACCAGAATAACTATTTTGAGTCACAAAAGCTAGTGCCTAAAACTCTAGCAAGAATAATCCAGAGTCCAGGAGAGTTAGCTAAACGGTTCTGTGGTAGAAGCCTCCAGGCCTCGTGGCTAAATAAACAAGTATCGAAGCAGTTTGACAACTTTGGAAATGAGTCACCGGAACGCGAGGTTCAGTACATGTTTGTGCTGGCTAGACTTCACATCACTGCATATAGTTTGTTATTTTTGTGTACAATAGTCACTATTAATGTTGACTTATCACTAAAATCTGTCACCTTCACTTAAAATTTTTGAGAATGTGGTTGTTGGGATGTAACTATAAAACCAAGCAAGGTCTGTAGAGATGCGTCCTTACATGAGGTGCAGGGGCCTGATGGGAACCTGTGAAGGATCAAGGCTCGGCGCTAGCGTGGCCGGGTCTCCGTCGGGGTGAGTTCCTGCCTCCCACGAAGCCCGTCACAGGGCACCCCGGCTGCAGCCGACTGCTCCGACCGCGTCTCAGCACCATCTTTCTTCTTCCAGAAAACAAAGAAGCCCAAGGCAGCGGAGTCGGCGTCAAAGCCCACCGTCGGCGAGGGTAAGGTGCCGGGGGCCGTGTCCTGCGTGAGCTCTCGCCTTGCTTTGCTTTGCTTTTAGTTTTGCTTACTTTGTTTCTTCCACAGAATGCCCAGGGCCGTCAAAAGTGAAGGCAGGCACGCCCGAGGAACCGGGTCTGGAGAAGAAAGCCGCCGCCTCGGCGCCCAGGAGCGCAGGTGCGTCCCACTGGACGGGAGCCCGGGGTCAGCGCAGGCCTTCACTGGAGGGAGGGACGGAGAGGACTGGAGCTGGGCCCCCCAGCCAGGGCTCGGGAGGGGAGCAAGACGCATCGGCACACCCCACCCAGGAGCCCGTCGCGACTGACAGGGTCCGAACGCAGATCGAGTTCTGCTCTCCTGTTCAGAAAGCACTCAGTGCCAGCTGGGCGTTGTGCCGCACGCTTGTAATCCCAGTACTAGGGAGGCTGAGACAGGAGGGTCTCGGGTTCGCGGCCAGCCTCAGCTACTTAGTGAGGCCTCTGCAACTTAGATCCTGTTTTAAAATAAAGAATAAAGAATAGAAACCAGGTGTGGTGCACACTTGTAATCCCAGTACTTGGGAGGCTGAGACTGGAGGATCGGGGTTCGTGGCCAGCCTCAGCTATTTAATGAGGCCCTCCACAACTTAGTGAGACCCTGTTTCAAACTAAAGAATAAAAAATAGAGCTGGGGGTGTAGCTCAGAGGTAGAATGCCCCTGGGTTCAATCCCTAGCACCACACACACACACACACACACACATACACACAGGAAGCAAGCACTCATTGCCAACCAGAGAGTCCCACAGAACCTCCACAGACACACGCGGGGATTGCTGTGTGGACACGACCAGGGCACTGGCAGGAGTGCGTCTGGTTTCTACACGGTTGGCGTTTTACGTGCCGCACATGCGCCACTCAGAGTCCTGTCTCTCACCTGCCTCCTGGCCAAGGGCCAGAGCTTCTGAAACTCACTGTCTTTAACCCGAGAAAATAGCATTTATGTCACCAGAAGGAAACACTGATTGGGTAAGAGATGTAATTGTGTGTTACACAAAGCACACCGCGAGTGGTGATTCCATCCTGGCCGACTCGGGGAGAGGCCGGCTGGGCAGCGCACTGGCTTCCCGAGCCTTTGCGGCCTTGCCCGCCGCAGGTACGCGCTCTGAGATGCAGGCACCGCGTCCTGAAGGGCTCCCAGGGCGGGCGCGGAGCCGGGGCGCAGCGAGCAGCAGCTGGCGGGATGTTGTGATGGGAGCTTTGTCTGGATTTTAGAAGCAGTTAAGGGATATGCTTCACCATTCCTCCCAGAAGGATAGGAGGAGGCTACCGGGGAGCGGCGGCTTGCACCCCTGGAGGTGCGCCACGCGGAGCGGTGTTTAGTCTTGGCCCTAAAGCGCCTGGCCTTTGCTTTTCTGCAGCTGCCGGGAGCTCCTCGGGGAAGGCGGGGAAGCCTCCGTGCGCCGCCGCGAAGAGGTCCATCGCCGACAGCGAGGAGTCCGAGACCTACAAGTCCCTGTTCACCACGCACAGCTCCGCCAAGCGCTCCAAGGAGGAGTCTGCACACTGGGTCACGCACACGTCCTACTGCTTCTGAGGGCGGCCTGCACGCCTGCCCGCCCGGGTGTCCCCACAGTCATAAAGCTGTCCTCGCCAACCTTCCAGCCGTGTGTGTCTTGCCGTGAGGGGCGTGCGTGGGGGAGGACACGGGGTGCGCAGAGCGGCCGTCAGCCTGTCCCCAGGCCCGCGGGCACATTCGCCGCTCCCCATGGCTGGCGCGGCCATCCCGCAGCCAGAGCACCCTATCGGCCAGGCTTTCTTACCGGGCTTGCAGTAGTGAGCCTCCAGGCTCCTCACGGGTGTGTGGTCAGCGCATTTTGACTAAGCTCTTAATATTTTAATGCTGACACTAAATGAAGTAGGCTGGTGAAACTCAGCCTTGGGGTGGATTTCACATGCAGTCCACCACAGGCGTCTTGGAGGGGCAAGCCCCTCCCTGCAGCCCTGGAGAAGCCGGGCCTTGGTGTCCGGCACCTAGGGGAGTCTTCCTGTTTTACGGTTTGAAGCTAGCAGAGATTAGTTGAGTACTTGATGATTTGGTACATATTAAAGCACATCTGCCTTTTCTCGCATCTGTCCACCCTTTTTTTCTTCTCATAATGTTTTGGTAAGAAAATTGTAGCCAGGCGTGGTGGCGCTCGCCTGTAATCCCAGTACTTGGGGAGGCTGAGACAGGAGGATTGCAGATTCGAGGACAGCCTCAGCAAGTACTGAGACTCATCAACCTAGCAAGACCCTGTTTCAAAAATTAAAGTAAGGCTGAGGGTGTAGCTCAGAGCTAGAATGCCCCTGGGTTCAATCCCCAGTACCACAAAAAAAGAAAAAAAAAATTGGTGGCGATAGGAGTAATTCCACGAAGTTGTGGGAATCCCACCTCTCCAACCCCTCAGCAGAGGGTGGAAGGGAGTGCCGTGCCTGACGTGGTACACTGTCCCTCCGTGATGCGTGTTCATATCACGATCATTCGTTACCGGACTCGCCATGAGACCGCCAGGGAAGAGCAGGAACATCCGGGTCTCAGTACTTGTCTGCGGGTCCTTTATGCCAGGGAAAGGTGCCTGAGGGAGGTTAGGCAGGGAGGCCAGCAGTGGGGAGACCGCCCTGGGATAGGGCCGCCCACCACTCCCTGAAGACCTGCGCCCGCATCCCGCAGCCTCTGCTTCGGTTTACCTACAGATCATCCAAGTTGGATTTTTTTTTTGGTGGTGCGCCCATGCTGGGCAAGCGCGCTGGCACGAAGCTGTGCCCTTAGCCCTGCTCTCATAGCGATGAGAACTTGGCCCTGGGGACAGTGTGATATTAGGACTTTGGACATATTTTAATCAGAGTTACATTAACCAGTGAATTTTTGTTGTGGACTTTTCCAGAACAAACCTGAATTAGCCATCTTATCTCCCTGGTCAGTGTTTTGTACAGCTCAGTTAAATCAGTTATAGGATATTTTCCCCATTTTAATTAGTTTCATCACAATCAGTTACTGTTTTGTTTAAAATCATTTTTATCACAATCCTTACAATCCTTATAGTCCAGTTTTACTAATTACAGCATCTGCCCTCGGAAGGTGTTTTTTATTTTGATGGCCATTTTTCAATTTTCCTAATTTTACCTGAATCGGTGTGATTTTGCATTGTGTCCATTTGTTGACCATGTCCAGTTTTTCCAAGTGACCCAGTGTCCTCAGACTGAAAACTTGATCATCCCGAAGTATCCAGCCTCTGAGCTACGCCGCCAACATCTGCAGGGCCGTGTGGCCTTCTCCACCTTGCCCGGTGTTACGGTTACATATAAAATGTCCCATAAAAGCCAGGCGTGGTGGCGCACCCTTGTAATCCCAGTACTTGGGAGGCTGGGACAGGAGGATCCAGGTTCGTAGCCAGCCTTAGCTACTTAGTGAGGCCCTCTGCAACTTAGCGAGGCCCAGTTTCAAAATAAAGAATAAAAGATAGGGCTGGGGGTGTGGCTCGGAGGTAGAATGCCCCTGGGTTCAATCCCCAGTTCCGCAAAAAATAAAATACCCCCTAAAGAGCTCATTTATTAATCTTTGGAGCTGATGTAACTGAGTCCTGAGGGTTGCAATCCCAGCAGTGGCTAAATCCATTGTAATGGATTTATCTGAGTGGCGACCCGGGCCAGTAGGGTGCGGCTGGAGTGGGTCTCTGGGGTGCGGCCTTGGGCATTATATATGGTTCCTCCTCCCCCTGCTCGCTCTCTCTTCCGGCCTCCATGATGTGAGGAGCACAGCCCATGAGCTCTCCCTGTCCCCGCCTCTCGCCACCATGCCCTGAGATCCGCAGTCCCCGGCCTCACATGGCCTGAACCCCAAACCAGAAGAAAATAAATCTTTCCTGTAAGTTACATGGTCAATCTTTTAGATTATAGCTGCAAGAATGCTGGCCAGAACACCCAGGGAGGGACCGCTGGCGGGGGTTCTTGGGAGAGTGCTTCCCCGCCTTCAGGCATCGCCTGCTGGAGGCCTGAGTGCCGGTGTGCTGAGGGCAGAGCGAGGGCAGCCCACGTGAGGAGAGCGCTGTCCCGGGTCGGTGCCTCTGCAACGAACAGTGTGACGCCTTGTGCACCTTGATAGGGCAGGGAGCAGGGCCATAGGGCAGCGCCTCATCACTAGGATGCGAGGGCGATCTGGCTGTGACATCTGCTCCCTGCTGGTCGCCAGGGTGGATGCGGCAGCTCTGGCTGGCTAGGTGGGTGTCCCCTTCCTCCCTCACCACTCCATGTGTGTCCCTCCCAAAGCTGCACACTTCCCCAGAGAGGACAGCCTTCCCCGACAGAGGAGGATGGGCCTCATTTGTTGCAGGAGGCTTGGTCCATGGAGAACAAGAGACAGAGGCCGGAGCAGGATGCCAGGTTTCCTTATTCACCTGCAAAGGCTCAGGTGGGCAAAGCTCCGGGTCTGAGCCCGGAATGGCGTCGTCATACAGATTCTATAGGCCCCTGTAGGATGGGTTTTGATTGGATCAATAACGGGCAGGGGTACCAATGGGGGAGGAGGGTCAGGTTCATTTCTGCTTCCTGAGCTAGATTTCCTGTATTAGCCTCCACATGTCTGAGACTAGACAGCACCATCTTGGTCTCCAC
This sequence comes from Glis glis, assembly GCA_004027185.1. Lineage (NCBI taxonomy): Eukaryota > Metazoa > Chordata > Mammalia > Rodentia > Gliridae > Glis > Glis glis. The sequence goes on from PVJS01004014.1 coordinate 54,341, forward strand.
ATGGCTGGGACTGGGTAGCGCCATCTTGGGCTCCATGTGGCCGGGACTGGGTATCACTATCTTGGGCTCCACGTGGCTGGGACTGGGTGGCGCCATCTTGGGCTCCACGTGGCTGGGACTGGGTAGCACCATCTTGGGCTCCACATAGCTGGGACTGAGTGGCGCCATCTTGGGCTCCGCGTGGCTGGGACTGGGCGGCACCATCTTGGTCTCCATGAGGCTGGGACTGGGTGGTGTCATCTTGGGCTCCACATGACTGGGGCTGGGTGGCACCATCTTGGTCTCCATGTGGCTGGGGCTGGGTGGTGCCATCTTGGTCTCCTTGTGACTGGGACTGGGTGGCGCCATCTTGGGCTCCATGTGGTTGGGACTCGGTGGCGCCATCTTGGTGGACTTAACTGCCTTATCTTGTGGTCTTAGCTGCCGGGAGAGGCCCTGCTTTGTTCACCTCAGAGGGGGCCTGCGAAGAAAGCTTTATTGTCTATCTCGTTCCTGGCTTTGAGCCAAGAGTCGTCTTAAGGGACATAGCCAGGCTCCTGCGTCAGGTCAAGGGTACAGGAATGGCCGCACTCTCCTGCTAGAACCTCCAGACAAGCTCTCGGGGCCAATCACGAGCGTCATTCTCAGTCTCAAGGGAGAGGCTTGTCTCGTGGGACTCCCAACAGCTAGGGAAAGTAGGACAGTGACCATCACCCGCTTGACAGGCGCCATCTGGGCCACAGGCAAGGTGCGCGCGGTTCCACCAGACCGTGTCGCCAGCCACGCTGCCTCTGAAGGGTCCCTGCCACGTGAACCATCATCAGAGGCGGGGGAGCGTCCCTGGGGCTTAGGTGTTGGGTGCAGAGAAGGGAACAGCGTGCGAGGGTTCCTCAGTCTGCCCCAGACCAGGCTGCCTTGCCAGCCATGAGGGTCTCTGGGAGGAGATTGGGAGGATGAAGTAGATCTCCGATCTCCAGGACAGTCTTGACTTCCTAGAATAAAATCAAAGCCGGAGCCGGGCGTGGTGGTGCACACTTGTAATCCCGTACTTGGGAGGCTGAGACAGGAGGATCTCAGGTTCGCTGCCAGCCTCAGCTACTTAGGCCCTCCGCAACTTAGTGAGACCCTGTTTTAAAATAAAGAATAAAAGTAGGGCTGGGGGTGTAGCTTGGAGGTAGAATGCCCCTGGGTTCAATCCCCAGTACCACAAAAATAATAAATGAATAAAACTCAATTCTCTCACCAAAAGGAGCCGAGAAGATTGTCACTCAGCCCAGCGAATCTGTTATTCGACCCAAAGAGAATTTCAGCTCAACGACCCTCCCAGAGCCTCCTGCTTCCCCCATCCTGTTGTACTGAGAAGTGCGCCAGACTGTCGAACACATTGTAGAAAAAAAAAAAAGGATTCGGGGATACCTATCATCAAATACACGTATTTCCACGTGATAAGATCCGTGTGCTGCAGCGCTTACGGAGAGTCTCTGTTGTGTGGGGTCGTTGATGTAAATCAAGTCTGTTCGCCCGGCAGGGCATCGCCACATCACAGCCACCAAACGCTGCAGCTGCGTGGGTGCGTGGGACACGTGGCCTAAAGTACAGGCTCTCTGCAGACACAGGACACCCAGAGTGCACCGCGCTTGTCCTCAGAACGGCTGTGCAGCTCCACCACAAGAGCCTGGAGACACCGACCAGGAGAAAGTGGGGGTGGGGTGGGGGACGGGATGGAGCCAAGGACAAGACACACTGGCCACAGGGTGCCCCTGGCCCGTGGCCATGGAGGCCGGGCCAGTCACTATAAACGAGGACGCACTCAGAAGGTGTAGTCAGGTTGGACTGGTTCATGCACTATAAAGCCTATTTTCTTCTTTTTTTTTCTATACTGGGGATGGGACCCGGGGCACTCTACCGCTGAGCTACATCTCCAGCTCTTATTTTTTATTTTTTTTTTATTTTGTTTCCAGCTCTTTTTATTTTTTATTTTTATTTTGAGACAGGGTCTCACATGCCCAGGCTGGCCTTGAAATTGTAACCCTCCTGCCTCCGCCTCCTGAGTCTGGGATCACAGGTATGTGCCACCATGCCTGGCTTGTTAGGCCTACTTTCCTTTCCTTTTCTTTTTCTCTCTTTTCTTTTTTCTTTCCCTTTCCCTTATCTTTTTCCCTCCCTGCCTCCCTCCCTTTCTTTTTTTTCTTTCCTTCTTTGACAGGGTCTTGCTAAGTTGCCCAGGTTGGCCTCAAACTTGTGACCCTCTTGCCTCGGCCTCTCAAGTTCTGGGACGTCCGGCCACCGCGCCTGGCCCGTCCGGCCTGTCTTCTAATCAGCCCCTGGGACCTGCCCCTCTCCTCCATGTGCACAGTGTCTGTGGGAGGACCCCACGCTGCTCCTCGGAGTCTCCTGTGACCCAGGTCCTCCCTGAGCAAGCTCGCGGCCCTGCTGACCAGGGAGACACACTGGCCAGCACTTCCTGTTCATTCATTTTGAAAAACGGCTGGTTTCAGACACACTGGTCAGGGAGGCTTTGGTTTATTCCTGGCTTTGGGCTCAGTTGTCAATCAAGCTGTGTCCTTAACTCGGGGTCTTCACACAGATCCAGGTGTGAACCCCTCTCCCTTGTACCCAGCCCATCCTCATGGCTTCTCAAGCTCTGCCCACATGTCTTCTAGAAACTTCCTGAACAATCTAATTTTTTTTTTTTTTTGCGGTACCAGGGATTGAACCCAGGGGCATTCTACCTCCAAGCTACACCCCCGGCCCTATTTTTTATCCTTTATTTTGAAACCAGGTCTCATGAAGTTGCGGAGGGAGGGCCTCACTAAGTAGCTGAGGCTGGCCGCGAACCCGGATCCTCCTGTCTCCGCCTCCCAAGTACTGGAATTACAAGTGCGCATCACCATGCCCAGCTCTGAACAATCTAATTTATGATTGTATGTATGTATGTATTTGTGGTACTGGGAATGGAGCCTTCTACCTCTGAGCTAGACCCCCAGCCCTATTTTATTTTTTATTTGGAAACAAGGTCTCACTAAATTGCTGAGGCTGGCCTCAAACCTACGATCCTCCTGTCTCAGCCTCCCAAGTCCTGGGATTATGTTGGAAGCCTTTTTAGTCGTCAGCTCTGAGGTCACCTCAGTCCGGCGTGGGAGGGGCACAAACTGCCCACCCAAGGACCAGATGGGGCCGATAAGCAGGGACCCTGATGATAAGCAGGGATCCTGATAACGTCCTTATTTCCTAGAATTGTTTACCGTTTCCCTCCCCGACTTATTTACGACTACCTTGTTGTTTTTCCCTGACTCATCCCATAACTGCTTTGCTGTCTCCTGTGATTAACCATTTTTTACAATGTTTTGGTTAAAACCTTCAATGAAAGATGCTGGTGGAAGGAGGATAGGAGACCTTTGCCTCCTCTCCAACTGCCCTATACTTCCAAAAATTATCCTGACTCCGTGTCGTTCATGTAAGAGACTTCTCATTTCATCAATCCATCAACCCCCACCATCTGTGACAGGATTACAGGTGTGTGCCACCGCACCCAGCGGAACTATCCTATTTATTTATTTATTTATTTATTGCGGTACTAGGGATTGAACCCGGGGGCATTCTACCTCTGAGCTACACCCCCAGCCCTATTTTTTATTCTTTATTTTTGAAACAGGGTCTCACTAAGTTGCAGAGGGCCTCACTACGTTGCTGAGGCTGTCCGCGAACCCGGATGCTCCGGTCTCAGCCTCCCGAGTACTGGGATTACAAGTGTGCGCCACCACGCCCGGCTTGAACAATCCAATTTAGAGCAGGCCCCTCCTTGTTCTCTTACTGCTCTCTGTTCTTGTCAAAATTTTAGTAAGTTATACTCTGAATTCACACGGGGATCACGCGCCCCAATAAGGTCAGTGGCGTGTGGTGATAGGGAGTGGGGGTGTGGGACTGAGGAGATGGCCCCCCCACAAGAGCAGTTCTCACCGTGCCCCGCCACACATGACCTGGGAGAGACGAGACCCCTGCTCCCGGGGCTTCTGTACTCAAAGGAAGACAGAACTCTGGCGTTTTTAAGTCCCCCCCAACACTTAAATGCGGTAAACCATTACTTTTGGAGCAATACAGGCCCAACGGGACACATCGTGGCTCCTAACTTGTAGCCGGTGGACCAAGAGTTTTCTTGGCTCCATGGGACACGTGGTCACTGACTCACCACAGTGCCTGGATCAAGTAAATGAAACCAGTAATAGATGATGGCCTCTCCCACCAAGCACCAGACTCTAAAGAACATTCTGGTGGATGGTCCCCATCACTCCCATCTCACTGTTCTGGTCATATCATTTTTGGTACTGGGGATTGAACCCAGGGACATTCTACCTCTGATCCCTTTATTTAGTTTTTTTTTTTTGCGGTACCGGGGATTGAACCCAGGGGCGTTCTACCTCCGCGCTACACCCCCGGCCCTATTTTTTATCCTTTATTTTGAAACCGGGTCTCACAAAGTTGTGGAGGGCCTCACTAAGTAGAGAGAGAGAGACAGGAAGAGAGAGAGAGAGAGAGAGAGAGAGAGAGCTGAGGCTGGCCGCGAACCTGGATCCTCCGGTCTCTGCCTCCCAAAGTACTGGGATTACAAGTGTGCACCACCACACCTGGCCTTTATTTATTATTTATTTATTTATTTATTTATTTTTATTATTTATTTTGTGGTACTGGGGATTGAACCCAGAGGCATGCTACCTTCAAGCTACACCCCCCCCAGCCTGATTCTATTTATTTTTTTTTTCTTTTGCGGTACCGGGGATTGAACCCAGGGGTTTTCTACCTCCGAGCTACATCCCCGGCCCTATATTTTATTCTTTATTTTGAAACAGGGTCTCACTAAGTAGCTGAGGCTGGCCGCGAACCCGGATTCTCTGGTCTCCGCCTCCCAAGTACTGGGATTACAAGCGTGCGCCACCACGCCCGGCCCGATTTTATTTCTTATTTGGAAACAGGGTCTCACTAGATTGCTGAGTCTCAGTACTTGCCAAGGCTGTCCTCGAACCTGCGATCCTCCTGTCTCAGCCTCCCAAGTACTGGGATTACAGGCCTGCGTCATCACGCCCGGCTCCCTTTTTTATTTTGAATCAGGGTCTCGCTAAGTTGCTGAGGGCCTCACTAACTTGCCATGGCTGGCCTCAAACCTGCAATCCTCCCATCTCGGCCTCCTAAATACTGAGACTACAGGCATGCGCCATGACCAGCTCCACCTGGCTCTTTTTTATTGCTTGCTGGACTATCCTCCACCTCCCCTGCAGTGCTACCCCCAGCTGCCACTGTGAGTCTTGTTATCCTCCTGCCCGGAGGCATCACAATGGCTGCAGCTCTGTGACATCACCAGCAGCCGGCACTAGGTCCCCAGACGGGTCCCCAGTCGCCAGGGCAGACAGACCCACCATGAACAGCTCCCCCTCCCGCCTCTACTCACCATGCCGATGCTGAGATGGGTCCTGTTTTTGCCTCTGTGCCTCTCCTGTGGCTACGCCTTTATGTTCTCTTCTCTGAGAGAGAAGGCCAAAGAACCCCCAGGGAAGGTGCCTTGCGGAGGCCACTTTCGCATTAGACAGAATCTTCCAGAGCATGCCCAAGGCTGGCTTGGGAGCAAATGGCTCTGGCTGTTCTTTGTTGTCGTGTTGTACGTGATACTGAAGTTTCGAGGAGATAGCGAGAAGACGAAGGTAAGGATGGCTCCATCTCTCACGCTATCTTGATCCGATCTCAGACTCAGCCAGCCGTGGGGGCGCACCCTTGTCATCCCAGGACTTGGGAGGCTGAAACAGGAGGATCGCAGGTTCGAGGACCGCCTCAGCAAATTGTGAGACTCTTATTAACCTAGAGAGACCCTGTTTCAAAACAAAAAATTAAAATAGGCCTGAGGGTGTAGCTTGGAGGTAGAATGCCCCTGGGTCCAATTGCCCCAGTACCATAAGAAAAAAAAAAAGAAAGCAATCTCAGATTCGGAGAAATGTGCCTTCTATATCAACAGAGGCCTGACAGTTAAGTATCATGAGTTGTGTTTTTTTTATGGGGGGTCCTGGGAATTGAACCCAGGGGCGTTCTACCACAGAGCTACACCCCCAGCCCTATTTTATTTTTTATTTGGACACAGTTCTCGCTAAATTGCTGAGGCTGGCCTCAAATCTGCAATTCTATCTCGGCCTCCCAAGTACTGGGAATGCAGGCAGGTGCAACCATGTCCCGCTCTAGTATCATGAATTTAAGCAGAAAGTACCTACCGTAAGATCCTGGGGGCCAGACATGGTGGCGTACGCCTGTAATCCCAAGATTTGGGAGGCTGAGACAGGAGGATCCACAGGTTTGAGGCCAACTTAGCGAGGCCCTCTTTCAAAATAGATAAATAAATAAATAAAAGGGCTGGGTGTGTAGCTCAGAGGTAGAAAGCCCCTGGGTTCAATCCCTAGTACAAAAAAGAAAAAAAAAGATCCTGGGAAAATTTGGCAAATTTTCTTCCTGACATTTCCTTAGTGAAGAAAACAGTGCCCCAATCCAGAGGTTAGGACAGACCATGGAAGAGGACCTATTTAATGGCTCACAGTTTTTCCTTTCTAATTTGAATTTTTTCAAATTAAAGACAGATTTGAAAAATTACGGTGTGCTTCAGGGCAAAATTATTCAGAGACAGGCTCTGTGATTTTTTTTGTGTGTGTGGCACTGGGGATTGAGCTCAGAGGCATTCGACCTCCAATTTATACCCCCAGCCCTATTTTTTTTTTTTTTTTTTTTTTGGATACTGGGGATTGAACCTAGAGGCATTCTACCTCCGAGATATACCCCCAGGCCAATTTTATTTCTTATTTGGAAACAGGGTCTCACTAAGTTGTGGAGGGTCTCACTAAGTAGCTGAGGCTGGCTGCGAACCCGGATTCTCCTGTCTCAGCCTCCCAAGTACTGGGATTACAAGTGTGCACCACTACGCCCGGCTCCTATTTTTTTATTCTTTATTTTGAAACAGGGTCCCACTAAATTGCGGAGGGCCTCGCTAAGTTGCTGAGGCTGGGCACGAACCTGGGATCCTCCTGTCTCAGCCTCCCAAATACTGGGATTACAAGCATGCGCCACCACGCCTGGCTTTCTGATTTTTTTTTTAATTTTGCCATTTGACTTACTACAAGTTTCTGAACTCAGCGGAAATGTTATCATTATCCCAAGTAAAGGAAACACGAGGGCTATAAATATACGAAGGGATAAAAGCAGCAAGTGGTGACCGCTGGTCTCCAACTCTTTCACGTGGCAGGGGAAAGGGAGAGCGCCAAGGACAGACCCAGCACTCACGGTGCTGTGGCCAGGCTGAAGGACTAGAGCGGGAGGTGGCACACTTTTCCTCTACAGGGCCAGATGATGAATAATTTCAGCTCTGTGGGCCGTAGGGTCTCTGCGGAGCAGCCATAGGTGATATGCAAATAAAACTTGTGTGTGTGTGTGTGTGTGTGTGTGTGTGTGTGTGTGTGTGTGGTACTGGGGATTGAACTGAGTGGAATTCTACCTCTGAGCTACATCCCCAGACCGATTTTATTTCTTATTTGGTCTCGCTAGGTTGATTCAAGTCTCATTACTTGCTGAGGCTGACCACGAACCTAGATCCTCCTGTCTCAGCCTCCCAAGTACTGGGATTCCAGGCGTACACCACCACACCTGGCTCCAATAAAACTTTATTTACAAAAGCAAGTGGTGAGGTGGGCATGGTGGTGCATGCTTGTAATCCCAGTATTTAGCAGGCTAAGACAGGAGAATCGCAGGTTCAAGGCCAGCCTCAGCTACTTAGTGAGGCCCTCCGCAACTTAGTGAGGCCCTGTTTTAAAATAAAGAATAAAAATAATAGGTCTGGGTACGTAGCTTGGAGGTAGAACGCCCCTGGGTTCAATCCCCAGTGTCACACACACACAAAAAAAGCAAGTAGTGGGCCACATTTGGCCGCCATTTGCCAGTGTCTGGACCAGAGCCATGCCAGGACCGAGTTCTCTTAGATGAGCCCCACTCTCTCAGAACTGGGTCAAAACCAGCAAAATCGGTGGCGTGATTCACCCTGCGTGTCTTTCTTGGCAGGAGCCGGCTCCTCCTGGCCTTCGAGGCTGCCAGTTTCGCTCTCTGAAGAAAAGTCAAAATGCCTCCCCCAACAAAGACTATGCGTTCAACACCTTAACCCAGATGGAGATGGACCTCATCAAGTTTGTGTCCAAAGTACGGAATCTCAAGGTCGTCATGGCAACCGACGCCAGGGGCAGCAGGAGCCTCAAGCTGCGCAAGGCGGAGATGCCTGGGGGCCCAGACAACAACATTACCATCTATGAAATATGGGGAGAGCAGGAGTCCGAGTGAATACCGTGTGCGTGTCAGAGGGAGAGGAAAATCGAGTGTTGACGAACAGTATCCGAACTAGTAAAACTATTCTAGAGAAAGTATTCTCACATGTGAGATCTCTCTCTCTCTCTCTCTCTGTCTCTCTCTCTCATTTATTTAGTTTTTAATTAAAAATTTTTTTTCAGCCAGGCATGGTGGCGCATACCTGTAATCCCAGTACTTGGGAGGCTGAGACAGGAGGATCCCAGGTTCGCGGCCAGCTTCAGCAATTTAGTGAGGCCCTGTTTCAAAATACAACATACAATAGGGTTAGGGGTGTAGCTCAGAGGTAGAATGCCCCTGAGTTCAATCCCCAGTACCACAAAAAAAAAAAAATTTTTTTTTAAGCCGGGCGTAGTGGCGCACATCTGTAATCCCAGTACTTGGGAGGCTGAGACAGGAGGATTGCAGGTGTGTGGCCAGCTTCAGTAATTTAGTGAGACCCTGTCTCAAAATAAAACATAAAATAGGGCTGGGGTGTAGCTCGAAGGTAGAATGCCCCTGTGTTCAATCCTCAGTACCACAAATAAACATAAAATTTTTTGAGTTGAGCGTGGTGGCACATGCCTGTAATCCCAATACTTGGGAGGCTGAGATGGGAGGATCAGCCTCAGCAATTTAGACTCTCGGCCACCTAGCAAGACCCTATTTCAAAACAAAAATTTAAAAATGGGCTGGGGGTGTAGTTTGGAGGTAGAATGCCTCTGGGTTCAATCTCCTGTAACACACACACACGCGCGCGTGCGCGCGCACACACACACACACACACACACACAAACTGGTACTGGGGATTGAACCCAGGGGTGTTCTACCTCCCAGCCCTAATTTATTCACTTATTTGTTTGCTTGTTTAACTCATTTATTTAAACAGGGTCTCACTAAGTTGTGGAGAGCCTCGCTAAGGTGCCGAGGCTGGCCGTGAACCTACGATCCTCCTGTCGCAGCCTTCCAAGTCCTAGGATGGCAGGCGTGTGCATACTCTATGTGCGCGCACTACCATGTAGCCAACCACATAGTTTCCAATAGTTTGAAGTTAAAAGCAGCCGTGCGGCATAACCTCGTGCTCACAGATGTTGTGCAAGGTGGAAGGGGGCCTCCGGGGTAGCTTTCTAGGAGTGGGATTACGGGATGGAAAGGTAAGTGCACACGCGGTTTTGTTAGGTGTTGCCAAGTTTCCCTTTAGAAGGAAGGTGTCGATCCGAATTCTCTCCAGGGAGGGTAGAGCAGGCGTTTGATGGAACCTGCAAGTGCATGGCTAGCCGGCTCACCTCGGGCGGCTGTGTGGCTTGCAGGTACCGGAGGCTGCCGCTAGGTGGCAGACAAAGCCCATCGCAGAACGGCCAGTGCACGGTCTCCAAAGAATTTTGCTTCAGGGGTCTTTCTTACCATCATTGTGTAAATTAAAGTAATCGTAGTCATAATGTTTCTACTATTAATAACATAACAGCTAGCATTTGTGATGCTAATAGTAATAGTAACATTATTTTCATTAACAACTAATATTCATTATTTGATCGTTCATTGAACAAGTGTGTATCTGTTCTACGTCTGGGAATGAGGAGGAAAGAGAAGGCAGGCAGAGCTTAGGTGCAGCCCAGGTGCAGAGCACTGGCCCAGCGCCTGCCAGGCCCGGCTTCCATCCCCAGCCTGCAAACAAAACAAAATAAAACAGGCAGACGTGCTACCTGCATAAAGCTTGTATTCCACTGGTGGGAGAGACACCACAGGCACAAGTCAGATAGAAAGTCTGAAGCCAGCCAGGCGTGGTGGCCCACGCTGTAATCCCAGTACTCGGGAGGCTGAGACTGGAGGATCCGGGTTCACAGCCAGCCTCAGCTACTTAATGAGACCCTCCGCAATTTAGTGAGACCCTGTTTCAAAATAAAGAATAAAATATAGGGCCAGGGGTGTAGCTCAGAGGTAGAATGCCCCTGGGCTCAATCTCCAGTACCGCAAAAAAAAAAATAGAACTTAAGTCTGAAGCTAGGCGTGGTGGTGCACGCCTGGAATCTCAGTACTTGGGAGGCTAAGACAGGAGGATCGCAGGTCTGTGGCCAGCCTCAGCAACCTTGTGAGGTGCTCTGCAACTTAGCGAGACCCTGTTTCAAAATACAAAAATAAAATAGGGCTGGGGGTGTAGCTTGGAGGTAGACTGCCCCTGGGTTCCATCCCCAGTACCACAAAAACAAGCAAACAAAAATATATAAAGTCTGTCAGGCAGATGTAGGTGCATTAGAGAAAGATAAAATCAGGAAGGAGAATAATGTGTGTGTGTGTGCGTGTGTGTGTGTGTACATGGTGAATGTGTGTAGTGAGTGTCTATGGGGGGGCAAGTGTGTGTATTATGTGTGGTGAGCTTGGTGTTAAGTTTACAATTTTTTTTTTACAGTACTGGAGATTGATCCCAGGGGCGTTCTACCTCCATGCTACACCGCCGGCCCCAATTTTTATCCTTTATTTTGAAACCGGGTCTCACGAAGTTGCGGAGGGCCTCATTAAGTAGCTGAGGCTGGCCGCGAACCCGTATCCTCCCGTCTCCGCCTCCCAAGTACTGGGATGACAAGCGTGCGCCACCACGCCCAGATCTAAGTTTACAATTTTAATCAGTGTAACTGGGACAGTGGCTACCTGCGAAGTAGCCAAGGGGACCCAGCCATCCATGGGAGAAGAGTGTCAGGGTCGGGGGAGCCGGAAGTGTGAAGGCCCTCAGGCGGGCAGCGGGGCAGGATGGGGGTGAGGAGCTGAGGATCTCAGAGGCCCTGTGGGTGACAGAGGGGACTCTGGACTCTTCATCAGACAGAGATGAGAGCGTGCATCAGGTGGCTCAGGAGCCCAGAAAGTGGCCCCTCACCCGCTCCCCGCAGTTCACCCTTGGCCAGATGCCCAGACCTGGCCCCCAGGGCCGCACAGGGACACCTTGGTGTCTGTCCAGGGGAGCTCATGGGGGCTGGGGGTAGGGGCCTTCCCAGGAGCCGCACTCAGCACCGTGGGATCAACCCAACAGCTCTGACTTGGACCAGAAAGTCAACGAGAACGCCGGCCCCGCGGTGCCCTCCTGTACCTCTGAGCTACTGACCTCTGCAAACTGCAGAAAACGGCGATGTGGGACGAGTTCCGGCTCCCAGGAGAGTGAGGAACTGCAGCACAGCGACTGAGACCAGCCTGGAGGACGGTGATCCTGTCTCCGTGCAGAAATGCTCCTTTCCTAGTGTTCCGAGCCTTCCCCAGGCCAGTAACCGTTGCAGAAATAAAGACCCTCGGGCCGGGCGTGGTGGTGCACACTTGCAACCCTAGTACTTGGGAGGCTGAGACAGAAGGATCGCAGGTTCGAGGACAGCCTCCACAATTTAGTGAGGCTCTCAGCAACCTAGTGAAACCTTGTTTCCAAATAAGAAATAAAATGGGTCTGGGGATGTAGCTCGGAAATAGAATGCCTCTGGGTTCAATTCCCAGCACCACACACACAAAAAAAAGACCCTCAGCACCTCACTCAAGAGAGAGGTCAGAGGGCCGGGCGTGGTGGTGCACGCTTGTAATCCCAGAATTTGGGAGGCTGAGACCAGAGGATCGCAGGTTTGCAGCCAGCCTCAGCTACTTCCTCCTCCTCCTCCTCCTCCCCAGAGTCCTCTTCCTCCTCTTCCTCTTCCTCCTCCTCCTCTTCCTCCTCCTCCTCTTCCTCCTCCTCCTCTTCCTCCCTCTTCTTCTTGTCCAGGGCTTTTAGTCTCTCTCCTCTTTCTCTCTCTCTCTCTTTTGTGGTGCTGAATTGAACCCAGGGGCATTCTACCTCTGAGCTACACCCAGCTCTGTTGTTTTTATTATTATTATTTAGAAATGGGATCTCACTAAGTTGCGGAGGGCCTCGCTAAGTAGCTGGGGCTGGCCGTGAACCTGTGATCCTCCCGTCTCAGCCTCCCAAGTACTGGGATGACAAGCGTGCGCCACCACGCCTGCCTGGCAGTTCCGAGCTTCTCTGAGCACCCTTGGCCCCTGGGAGGCTGGCTGGCTGGTCAAGGAGGGCGATGCAATTCCTCCAAGGAGATCTCAGCAGAGCGGACGGCTGCTAGCCTGGGAGGGGCAGGGCAGGGAGGAAGGCACAGCTCCTATGCAGCTCCATTGCCAATTAAAGAAGGAGAGGGGCCGGGCGTGGTAGCCCAGGCCTGTAATCCCAGTACTTGGGAGGCAGAGACGAGGATCCGGGTTCGCGGCCAGCCTCAGCTACTTAGTGAGGCCCTCTGTAACTTTGTGAGACCCGGTTTCAAAATAAAGTATAAAAAATAGGGCCGGGGGTGTAGCTCGGAGGTAGAATGCCCCTGGGTTCAATCCCCGGTACTGCAATAAATAAAGGAGAGGGACCAGGCATGGTGGCCCACGCCTGTAATCCCAGTACTTGGGAGGCTGAGACAGGAGGATCGTAGGTTCGAGGACAGCCTCACCAAGTAGTGAGACTCCCATCAACCTAGCGAGACCCTATTTCAAAATAAAAAATAAAATAGGGCTGGGGATGCAGCTCGGAGGTAGAATGCCCTTGGGTTCAATTCCCAGTACCACAAAAATAAAAGAAAAATAGAAGGAGGAGGAGGAGGAGGGTGGGGATGGAGAGGGGGAGGGGATAGGGATGGGGATGAGGATGTGGTGCAGTGGTAGAGAACTTGCCTAGCATGCACGAAGCCCCAGGTTCAATCTCCAGCATGAAGAAGAGGCTCAGTTCCCCCAGCCGTCTCTCCCCCGCAGCCACTAGCCTGTGCTGTCTCTACTGGTTCACCTCCTGTAGACATTTCACATACATGGAGTCATGCAATCCAGGGCCCTTTGTCTTGTAGCATCTGTCAGTCCTTCATTCCTTTTCACGACTGCATAATATTCCCGTGTATGGGCAGACCACATTTTGCTGGTCCATTTATCCATTGATGGGCGGTCAGGTTGCTTCCACCTGTGGACCCGGGTCCAATTCCTTCTAAACCACATCACCTGGCTTGCTCCATGCTGAGCACGGGCTGGCAGGCTGCTGTCTGTGCCTTACCTCTACCTCCCTCCCTGCATACCTCACGGTGCAGCAAGCTCCCCGCACCTGCCCCGCTCACCCTGTGCAGGCCCAGGACTGGCGACCGATGGGAAGTGGACCTGCTCCGGTGCATTCGGGCCTCTGGGAAATGAGGCCATCCTGAACCCAGGGAGAAGAAAGTTTTCATAATTTCCAGGCAGGAAAATCCCTGTGGTGTGGCTGTGACGTGCGGCGTCCCTCCTGGCCGCAGCTCCCTCCCGGTGCTGGGCTTTATCTGTCTCTGAATCTCGGTGTGGAAGGGAGGTGTCGGCAAGTGCTGGAAACTGGTGTGTGGGGGCGGCCGGGAGCGGGGCGGAGGAGCCGCCGTTGTCTGGGAACCAAGTCCTGAAACTTGCTGGTTCTACAATTTGGAGAACATTTGCCAAGTACTTTTTTTTTTTTGTGGTACCGGGGATTGAACCCAGGGGCATTCTACCTCTGAGCTACACCCCCCCAGTCCTATTTTTTATTCTTTACTTTGAAACAGGGTCTCACTAAGTTGCAGAGGGGCTCACTAAGTAGCTGAGGCTGGCCGCGAACCCGGATCCTCCTGTCTCAGCCTCCCAAGTCCTGGGAGTACAAGCGTGCGCCACCACGCCCGGCTTGCCAAGAACTTTTGTCCCTCCTGATCTGAGGGAAGTTAGTTCCAGGACACACAAAGTCCCACCCCAGGATACTAAACTTTTCTTTTTTTTTTTTTGTGGTACTGGGGATTGAACCCAGGGGCATTCTACCTCTGAGCTATACCCCCAGCCCTATTTTATTCTTTATTTTGAAACAGGGTCTCACTAAGTTGTGGAGGGCCTCACTAAGTAGCTGAGGCTGGCCGCGAACCTGCGATCCTCCTGTCTCAGCCTCCCAAGTACTGGGATGACAAGCGTGCGCCACCACACCTGGCGATACTAAATTTTTCTAATGCACAAATCCCTTATATAAAATGGTGTAGGTGTAGTAATTGCATATAACCTATATACATCCTCTGGGTTACTTGAATCATCGCTAGGTGACCTACAATACTTAACACAATGTAAATGCTACGTAAATAGCTTTTATGCTGCATTATTTCGGAAATAATGACAGGAAAAAAGTCTGGGTTTTTTGCTTGTTTATTTATGGTACTGGGGAACCCAGGGGCTTTCTACCTCTAAGCTGCACCCTGAAACATTTTTTATTTTTATTTTGAAGCATGGTCTCTGCTAAGCTACAGCGTGCTGTCCTTGAACCTGTGATCCTCCCATCTCAGCCTCCCAAGTACTGGGATTACAGTTGTGTGCCACTTTGTGTGTTTGTTTTTGTTGTTGTTGTTTTGTGGTAGTAGGGATTGAACTGAATCCAGGGGCATTCTACTTCTGAGCTACACCCCAGCCCTATTTTATTTTTGTTTTGAAACAGGATCTCGCTAGGTTGATGAGAGTCTCACTACTTGCTGAGGCTGTCCTTGAACCTGTGATCCTCCTGTCTCAGCCTCCCAAGTTCTGGGATGACAGGCGCCCGCCACCCCGCCCGGCATGTATATGTCTTAATATCTTCCATCTGTGGTTGGTTGGACCCAAACCCTTGGACACAAGGGGCCAACTGTGCAGCCCCTTTCCTAGCATAGGAAACCCTTGTCTGCCCATTGAATCAGGATCTCAGCTTTATTCATTTATTCAACGTGTATTTAAATCCTACGGCTGCTGGAGCGAAGGACCAC
Organism: Glis glis; assembly: GCA_004027185.1. Lineage (NCBI taxonomy): Eukaryota > Metazoa > Chordata > Mammalia > Rodentia > Gliridae > Glis > Glis glis. The sequence continues at coordinate 69,427 of PVJS01004014.1, forward strand.
ACTCTGAAAAAGACACAGGTAAGCCAGGCGTGGTGCAGCGCGCCTCTCATCCCAGTACTTGGGAGGCTGAGACAGGAGGATCGTAGGTTCAAGGACAGCCTCGGCAACTTAGCAAGACTCTCAGCAACTTAGCGAGACCCTGTTTCCAAATAAAAAATAAAATAGGCGCCGGGCGTGGTGGCGCACGCTTGTAATCCCAGGACTTCAGAGGCTGAGACAGAAGGATTGCGGGTTCATGGCCAGCCTCAGCTACTTAGTGAGGCCTCCGCAACTTAGTGAGACCCTGTTTCAAAATAAAGAATAAAAAGTAGGGCTGGGGGTGGAGCTCAGAGGTAGAATGCCCCTGGGTTCAATCCCCAGTACCATAAATAAATAAATAAATAAATAAATAAATAAATAAAATAAATGACACGGGTAAGTCAGGCATGGTGGAGCACGCCTGTCATCCCAGTACTTGGGAGGCTGAGACAGGAGGATCTCAAGCTGGAGGACAGCCTCAGCAAGTAGTGAGACTCTCATCAACCTAGTGAGACCCTGTTTCAAAATAAAGAATAAAAAATAGGGCTGGTGGTGTAGCTCAGAGGTAGAATGCCCCTGGGCTCAATTCCTAGACACACACACGTGCACACACACACACACACACACACACACACACGATGGGTATTCTTTCACACTCTTGGAGGTCAGGAGTCTGAAATGCAAGGGTCAGTGGTCTGTGGGGTCTCTGAGGTTCTAGAGCTTTCTATGCCTGTCTCAGCGTCTGGCGTTAGCCTCCCTGGCTTCGTGCATTTCCTTCTCTGCGGTGCCCCCACCCCACCTGCCCACCAGGCCACGGGACGACGCGGATCTCCTCCAGCAGGGGGCGCTCTCTCCCCCAGCGGGTCTGTGTGTGTGTGTCTCCCCCTCTGGTGAGAACCGGTCCTGCGGGATTGTAGACTCAGCTGACCCACCCTCATCCCTGCCTTATCTCAACTTACATTTTAGTTACATTTTCATCTGCTCTATTTCCAAATAAGGCCATAACCACAGGCCCGGGAGGTGGGGATTTCAACATATGTTCTTGGGGGAAAACAATTTAACCTGCCATACAGCTGCCAAGAAAAAAACATCAAAAATCTTGTTGGGATCTTAATTAGAATTGTATTCAATATATATCAGAATTTATTTATTTATTTATTTATTTACTTACTTATTTATTTTTGTGGTACTGAGGATTGAACTCAGGGGCATTCTACCTCCAAGCTACACCCGCAGCCCTATTTTATTTGGAAACAGGGTTTCTCTAAGTTGCAGAGGGCCTCAGGAGGTTGCTGAGGCTGGCCGCGAACCTGCAATCCTCTTGTCTCAGCCTCCCAAGTACTGGGAATCCAGGTGTGCACCACCACACCTGGCTATATCAGAATTTTATTTTATTTTTGTGTGGTACTGGGGATTGAACCCAGGGACATTCAACCTCTGAGCTACACCCCCAGCCCTATTTTTTATTCTTTACTTTGAAACAGGGTCTCACTAAGTTGCGGAGCTACACCCCCAGCCCTATTTTATGGTTTTTTTTTTTTTTTGAAACAGGGTCTCACTAAGTTGCGGAGGGCTTCACTGAGTAGCTGAGGCTGGCCGCGAACCTGCGATCCTCCTGTCTCAGCCTCCCAAGTACTGGGATGACAAGCACACACCACCACACCCGGCATTCTACCTCCAAGCTACACCCCAGCCCTGTTTTGTTTTGTTTGAAACAGGGTCTCACTAGGTTGATGGTCCTTGAACCTAAGATCCTCCTGTCCCAGCCTCCCTAGTACTGGAATTACAGACACCACCACACCGGCTTCAAAAGAATGTTTTACATGAACGCAAAAACAAGGAAGTGATTCTTGGATGCAGCGGCTCTCGACAGCAGGCCCCACCTGGGTTCTAGAAAGGCCATGGCATCCGGGCATGGTGGCGCAGGTTTGTAATCCCAGTACTTGGGAGGCTGAGACAGGAGGATCGCAGGTTCACGGCCAGCCTCAGCTACTTAGTGAGGCCCTCCGCAACTTAGTGAGACCCTGTTTCAAAAAAAAAACAAAAACATAAAATAGGGCTGGGGGTGGAGCTCGGAGGTAGAATGCTTCTGGGTTCAATCCCCAGTACCGCAGAAAGAAAGAGAGAGAGAGAGAGGAGAGAAAGAGAGAAAAAAGAGAAAGAGAGAGAAAAAGAAAGAAAGAAAAGAAGAAGAAAGAGAAGAAGAAAAAGAAAGAAGAAAGAAAGAAAGAAAAAGAAAGAAAGAAAGAAAGAAAGAAGAAAGAAAGAAAGAAAGAAAGAAGAAAGAAAGAAAGAAAGAAAGAAAGAAAGAAAGAAAGAAAGAAAGAAAGAAAGAAAG